>CM076576.1:475169975-475377715 GCA_034641835.2 Pinus albicaulis | reverse complement strand
CTCCCTAAACGTACCTGCGTACTTGAATGGTACGTAAACCTTGTTTGTTGTAAGAGGTATTTATGTCAAAATAGTATGTACACCAACAACTCACTATATTAGTTCTTGGTAGATATCGATATGAATGGGATCTCTTTCTCTTGTACTCGGGATATGTCAGAAGCCATTTGCTTTGTCTTTTAACTTTTTCTTTCCGTAGCTATTCCTTTTCCTTTATCAATCAGAAGACTTTTATGTCTTGTCTTTAACTTGTTTAGCGTCTGTCACGAACAAATTGCTTTGGGGAATAAATATCTATCTACACTGTCCACTTGCAAACATATGCCATCGGGTCAACTTCACATCAAGGAAAGGATCTTCTTTGCTTTTCGAGTTAATATGTGATCGCACAAACCTAACTCGACTCCATCCAAAAGATCTAACTTAAAGATTTGAAACATTGACACTGATTGCTCTATACAACACTGGATCCAATATTTACAAATGTGATTCAGATCAAAGTGTTCCTGCCAACCTAATTCAAAACTTACTGCTGAGGCAACATGATTAGCTAATAACAAACTAATCAAACAAACTACATCTGGAACCCAATTACCATGTTTAATGATGATGGTAACTAGAGCTTTCTGATTTACAATCAATTTAATGGCTCCACATTTCTGCTGACAAGTTTCCAAAGTTTTGATCATGTTGATCTTCTCAAATAATTTCAAATTAGGAAAATATTTTAACCAACTGGTCAGCTTTTTAACCTCATCCATGTTGTCAGCAATTAATGATTCTTCAAACTTTTCTGAGCCAAAAATTTGAGAGAAAGGATTTGGGAGAACTGGTTCTCTTAACTCTAAACTGTTATAATTCCAAGGGGTAGAGAATGTTCTCAGATACTGTAGAGACTTCATAATACACTGAGTGGTTCTAATCTGTGTTTTCTTTATGCACAATCCATTGTGGATTTCCCAATCTGCAAAGGCTTCAAAAATTTCATACTGGGGAAATGTATCAGTGTTTGCAAAATATTCATTATGGCTTTGAAGAAAGGCTGCTTCTAGTTCATCAAAGATATCTGCAATCTGGAGAGATAGTAGAAATTTTTCTACCTGATCATGCATGTCCAATTCTTCCAAGTCTAACATCTTTGCAGTAGTATAAACATTGAAAGAAAAATCAACTGCTCCAATTAGCTGATAATAATTCAATATCTTCAAAGTCTTAATCATCTCATCAGTATATATTCTAGACCAATAGTCGCATAAAGATTTGAAATAAAGCTTAACCTTCATATTTGGTAAAGGATAAACCTTAATCAATTCTTCATCAAGACCTAGATGAATACCGACATTCTTAGACTGCCATGCTTGACAGCGTTGGATCCACTGATTCCTCCTTAATCTCATTCCCACAATTTTCTTGATTTGATTTGCAATGTCTTCAACCACTAGTTCTAAAATGTGAAATCTCTTCACAAATGTCTGGTAACTGTCTGGTGATGGAGAGAGGTCAAAGAGATCTGTCCTGTGCATCTTGTTCATATCCCTGGTTAGGGAATGTGCCAAGTAATTGGAAATACCTGGAATCCATTCAACATCAAAATCATACATGTTAAACCACATCTGCCAAGCTAATAACCTTCCTCTAGCTAATTGCTTTGATATTTTTGCAGAGAGGAAATGAGTAAAATTCATTGAATCTGTTCTAATTAAAAACTTAGCAGGAGCTAAATAAAGCTCAAATTTTTGGATTCCATTAAAAATTGCTAATGTCTCCTTTTCTGCTGCAAAATATTCTTTCTAGTGGGGCAGAAATTCTCCTGAGGCATAAGCACATAGTTCTTCTTCTCCTGTCTCTGTTTTTTCAAACAAAACTGCTGCCCAAAATAAATCAGATGCATCTGTCTGTAAAATCAATGGGCCTTCTCCTGGTGGTTTAAGCTGAGGCACATTTTTACATTCTTCTTTAAGAAGCTTGACTGCTTCTGTTGCCTCTTCTGACCAACCGGACTGTAAATGTTGTCTGATGGGAGCTGTCTTCTTAGATAATCTTGGAATATATTTATGGATATAATTCAGCACTCCAAGAAATCTTTGGATCATTTTTGTATCAGACAAATGATCAGGAAATTCATCTAATTTGGTTAACACATGGGGCTGCATTTGTATCTTCCCATCAATTATATGAATTCCTAGGAAATCAACACTATATTGGAATAAAAACATCTTTTTCTCCGAAAGAACAATTCCATGTTGTCGTACCTCATTTAAGAAGATATTGAGGTGAGTAAGATGTTCTTCAAGATTGTTGCTGAAAATCAAAATATCATCAATGTAAACACAAATGAATTCATATTTTCCAAAAATATAATCCATTCTTCTCTGAAAGTATGCTGGGGCATTCTTCAAACCAAAAGGAACTACTCTCCATTGGAAAAATCCAGCAGGACAAGTAAAAGTTGTTTTATGCATGTCTTCTTCTTTGATCTGGATTTGGTAGTATCCTGATTTCATGTCGAATTTGCTAAAGATCTTACTATTTTAGATTTTCTGCATAATAGTCTCCTACCTAGGCAAAGGGTAATTAAAGCTTTTTGTTATGGCATTCAAAGGCTTATAGTTAATTACCATTCGTGCCTTACCTCTAATGATCTCAGAGTGATTTCTTACCAAAAAGGCAGAACATGAATAATGAGATTCACTAGGTTCTATTAACTGAAGCTGCAAGAGTTCATCAATTTGTTTTCTTATCTCCCTTTCATCTGAAGGAGTGCAGGGGATCAATTTTCCTTTCACACCATTATCATGCAGAGTTATGATTTCTTGCTGCGGGCTTTTGACTGACCAAAATATTTGGGGATTCTCAGAACAGTTCTTTAGCAATTCTTCATAGATTTCTGTTTGTCTTTTAGACCAGTCTGGGTTTATACAAGCTTTCTGCTTTCCTTTCTGACTTCTTTCTTCATATCTGCTTAGCACTTCTATCCAATCATTCGAATCTTGTGCTGGTCTTTTTGTTCCTACCTTCTTCTGACTATTCTGTCTTTGAGGTTCTGAATTAGCCAATGTAAGCCTTGGGACAGAAATAGCTTTCTTTTTCACATTCAAAATCAATTTATCATCAGAAATGGTTACTGGAAGGACTGAAGATAAAAATGGCATTCCTAAAGAAAGGCTGCAAGATGTATCATGATACTGTATTGCTGAAATTTTAATAATCTCTCCGCCAACTTTTAAAGAGATATTATCTACATAGTGGGTCAGAGATACTGAACCTCCAACGGTTTCAGACACCAGAATATGATTCAATGGTTTCCACAAGCCTTTAAATAGAGATGGGCGTGCCAAATTGTTTGAACCTCCAGTATCAATAAAAGCATGAACGGCTATCCATTCCTGTCTAACTTGAACCTCTACTGGGATATACAACAAATTATTTGTTTTTACAATTTTCTTCAAAAAAGCTGTTTCATCTGGAGTGGTGATAGGAGGAACTGATGATGGAGCAACCTTTTTCGGATATGGACATAAAATATCAAAAGATGGAGATGGTTTTGACTCACTTGACTTTTCATGTGGAGTATCTACAATGGTTGAAACTGACTTTTCTGTATATACAGAGATATTTTCATCTTCTTCTTCTTCTTCTTCTTCTTCTTCTTCTTCTTCTTCTTCTTCTTCATATTCTGATGTTTCTGAACTCAAAACTTCATCACAGTACAAATAATCATCAGAATAAAAACAACGATTCATCTTTTGAAACATTTCTACTGATTCTTCTTCATCTGAAGACGCATCAGTTAAAATGTAAACTTCTGAACATTCATCTTGAGAATCAACTATTGACCATGTATCAGTAAATTCTTCAATATCTACACATGCCTTGAGCTTATTGGATGAGCTTTTAGGGCATTTTCTCGCAAAGTGACCTTCTTGCTTACAGATAAAACAACAATTATTCTTTGGCTTGCTGTTATCTCTTCTTTTGATATATCTGTATTTCTTAAAAGGTCTCTTAGGATTAGATATTCTTTTTGGTCTGTACTTACCATATCTTTTAGATTTTCTTTTCTTAAATGGAGTCCATGGCAATGCAGATCTGCATACTGCTAATCCGGGAGAAAACTCAGAGGCTTTCTTTTGCCAGCATAGATATTTTATCTTTTCTTGGCATCTGAATAACAAATCTATCCAATAGATTTGATCAATAGTTTTACTCTGAACTTCTAAATCTTTAAGGATCATATCCCCAAGATTTCCGGGCAACTTTGACAAAAATGTAATTTTCTGTACTGAATCATTACTCAAATTTGCTTTAAAGACTTTACCCATGTATTCATCACCAAATTCTTGAAAATATTTGGCATCTTTTAATTCCATGCGGGTTAAATCTGTTATGAGTTGTTTCTTTTCATCAACAGGCTCAGGGACAAACTGAGTTTTAAGAAATAATTCCAAGGTGGCTAAACCTGCATTACAGACATTTACTCTTTCTTCCTGGGTGGCTGACATCCACCAGTCATGTACTATGCCTTCCATTCTTTTTTCAGCCAAATAAAATATGGATTCATTATTCAACTTGGAAATTATTTGCATCTGGTATAGGGCTCCTATCCAGATTCGGATTGATTCAGCTGGGTTTTTAGACTTCTCTAAATCAAGAACATAACCAGTAGAATTGGTTGCATAAAGGTCTTCTTCAATTCTGGGATATTTAGTCTGATCTCTGAACATATGAGCTTTCTGTAGTGATGGCAGAATAAATGATGGAAATTTCTTTGCTGCATCCTCTAGTGTTGCCAATTCACTTTTTGGTTTTTGCATTAAAGGGGACGACTCAAAAATTCTTTCAGACATTTTGGATTTACCCTTAGCAACTGATTTATCAGATGTTTGAGCTTGGGTACTAGTTTCTATCCCACTTTTCTTCTTCCCTACAGTTCTTCAAATTCCCAATTGGATGGGTTTTCCGTTGTCATAGAAAGCAGGGGTGTTCTCAATTCTTTCTTTTTCTTTCTTCCTCCTAACCTTTTCTTCTTTTCTTCTTTTTTCTTCTTCTTGCTCTTTTCTCAGTAATTCAAGATTGGCTAGGATCTGTTCAGATTGGACTCCTAAATCATCTAGGACATCCTCAGCATGAGAACACCATGTTGTTATGTAATTTCCTAATTGGTAGACTTCATCTAAATCTTTTGAATTATTTACACTATGCTCTATTAAAGGAGCACAATCAGCACGAGTAGTGGGTTGTTTAGACATAGAGGAGGTTGTACAGAACTTTGTCTTTGGTGGCCATTTTCCTCCTTTTACAAATCGATGATTTGCATATGTCCACTCTTCTTGTGGTTGAGCTGTAATATAAGACACACGATGCATTTTTTGTACAAGTAAGAAGGGTTTCTTCTCAGGTATATACAACTCTGTATGACTCTTTTCAGATTCTTCAGGGAATACTTCAGATACTGGCTATCTGCTAGAAGAGGATTCTTCTTGAAATTGGACTGGGAAGACTGAACGTCTTGGTTTAAAGACAGGTCTCTGTATCTCTGTTTTAGGTGGAATTATTTTAACTCTACCATCATAGATTGCAATTCTTTTCAGTTTTGACTCTGGCTTTTTAAGATCTTCTAGAGACTTGTATTGAAAGTACCAGTCGTTTGGAAGTTCTTCTGGACTAAACACAGCACCTTCGACTTGAGCATTCGACAGACCTACTGTTACACAATCTTTTAACACAGGCTTTTTAAGCTTTGGATGAATGGTATTTGTCAATTGGAAAGAAGACTGAATTATGATGGACAGATATTCACTATCATCTATGAGACTCAAACCTTGAACACCGGTCATTAATTTCCAACATTCAGCAAGATGAGGGTCAGATAAACTGATAGCATAATCAGGGAAAACAGTTCCATACTGACATCCTGTAGACAGATTTCCTGTAATAGTACCTATGCGTGCATGTTCATAGATTTCGTGACGAGTATCAAAGACTTCAGCGATGCAAGGGGTATTGATACCATGCCTAAATAATGGAGCTAGACCAATTCGGATTCCTCCGAAATGCAAGTAGTTATATTTCTTTTCTTCTACATATTTTTTGAATTTTTTAATGTCGTCTTTAGAGAAAAGATTCAGAGACACAATTTGGACAGAAGGTCCAGCAATCTTGATAGTTACTTCTCACTTCCTTAAGAAATGACTTTTTCTTGAAAACTTGGGAAATCGAGAGCTTATATACATCAAGAGAAAGAGATGGTGGATTCCAACTTTCGGGATTTTCTACCTCATCATGTTCTATTTCTTCGTATCTATAGAGGTTATTTCATTTACAATTTCGCGATCTATGCTCGAAAAAGTGCAAAGTAAATTTTCCATCTCTAATTGGTATCGTAGCCCGTCGGACCAAGGCTCCTTCCGACCAACCAGAATGTAATGTTGTCTCATGGGAGTCGTCTTCTTGATAATCTTGGAATATATTTAGTGATGTAATTTAACACTCCAAGAAATCTTTGAATCATTTTTGTATCAGACAATTGATCAGGAAATTCAGCCAATTTTGTCAAAAAATGTGGTTGCATCTGTATTTTTCCATCAATTATATGGATTCCTAGGAAATCAACATTATCTTGAAATAAAAACATCTTTTTCTCCGAAAGAAAAATTCCATGTTGTTGTACCTCTTTCAGGAAGATGTTGAGGTGGGTAAGATGTTCTTCAAGATTGTTGCTAAAGATGAGAATATCATCAATGTAAACACATATAAATTCATACTTCCCAAAAATATAATCCATTCTTCTCTGAAAGTATGCTGGAGCATTTTTTAAACCGAAGGGTACTACTCTCCATTGGAAAAATCCAGCAGGACAAGTAAAAGTTGTTTTATGCCTGTCTTCTTCTTTGATCTGGATTTGGTAGTATCCTGACTTCATGTCGAATTTGCTAAAGATCTTGCTGCTTTGGATTTTCTGCATTATCGTCTCTTGCCTAGGAAATGGATAATTAAAGCTTTTTTTTATGGCATTCAGGGGCTTATAATTAATTACCATACATGCCTTACCTCTAATGATCTCAGAGTGATTTCTTACCAAAAAGGCAGAACATGAATAATGAGATTCACTAGGTTCTATTAACCTAAGCTCTAAGTTACTTTGTATGAAGAATGCAAAAATCATTAGTACTAAAACACCAGGAGAAGGCCCATTGATTTTACAGACAGATGCATCCGATTTATTTTGGGCAGCAGTTTTATTTGAAAAGCTAGAATCAGGAGAAGAAGAATTATGTGCTTATGCCTCAGGAGAATTTCTGCCTCATCAGAAAGGATACTTTGCAGCAGAAAAGGAGACATTAGCAATCTTTAACAATGGAATCCAAAAATTTGAGCTTTATTTAGCTCCTGCTAAGTTTTTAATTAGAACAGATTCAATGAATTTTACTCATTTCCTCTCTGCAAAAATTTCAAAACAGTTAGCTAGAGGAAGATTATTGGCTTGGCAGATGTGGTTTAACATGTATGATTTTGATGTTGAATGGATTCCAGGTATTTCAAATTATCTGGCAGATTCCCTAACAAGGGATATGAAAAAAATGCACAGGACAGATCTTTTTGATCTCTCTCCAGCGCCAGATAGTTATTTAACATTTGTGAAAAGGTTTCATATTCTAGAACTAGTGGTGGAAGATATTGCAAATCAGATCAAGAAAATTGTGGGGTTAAGATTGAGAAGAAATCAGTGGATACAACGCTGTCAAGCTTGGCAGTCTAAAAATGTTGGTATTCATTTGGGTCTTGATGAAGAATTGATTAAGGTTTATCCTTTACCAAATATGAAGGTTAAGCTTTATTTTAAGACTTTATGTGACTATTGGTCTAGAAAATATATTGATGAGATGATTAAGACTTTGAAGATATTGAATTATTATCAGCTAATCGGAGGAGTTGATTTTTCTTTCAATGTTTATACTACAGCAAAGATGTTAGACTTGGAAGAATTAGACATGCATGAGCAGGTAGAAAAATTTCTACTATCTCTCCAGATTGCAGATATGTTTGATGAATTAGAAGCCGCCTTTCTTCAAAGCCAAAATGAATATTTTGCAAACACTGATACATCTCCCCAGTATGAAATATTTGAAGCATTTGCAGATTGGGAAATCCACAATGGATTATGCAGAAAGAAACCGCAAATCAGAACCACTCAGTGTATCATGAAATCTCTGCAGTATCTGAGAACCTTTTCGACCCCATGGAACTATAACAGTTTGGAATTGAGAGAACCTGTTCTCCCAAATCCTTTTTCTCAAGTTTTTGGATCTGAAAAGTTTGAAGAATCGTTGATTGCTGACAACATGGATGAAGTTAAGAAACTAACCAACTGGTTAAAATATTTTTCAAACTTAAGGTTATATGAGAAAATCAATATGATAAAAACTTTGGAAAATTGTCAGCAGAAATGTGGACCTATTAAATTGATTGTAAATCAGAAGGCTCTAGTCACCATTGTAATTAAACATGGTAATTGGGTTCGCGATGTAGTTTGTCTGATTAGTTTATTATTAGCTAATCATGTTGCTTCAGCTGTAAGTTTTGAATTAGGATGGCAGGAACACTTTGGCTTAAATCACCTTTGTAAATATTGGACCCAGTGTTGTATAGAACAGTCAGTGTCAATGTTTCAGATCTTTAAGTTAGATCTTTTAGATGGAGTCGAGCTAGCTGTGCAGTCGCATATCAACTTTCAGAAAGCAAAGAAAGATCCCTTCCTTGATATTGAAGTTGATCCGATGGCGTACGTTTGCAAGTGGACCAAATCTGCTGATAGATATTTGTTCCCTCAAAGCAATTTATTCGTGACAAAAGACAACAGCAAGTTGAAGACAAGACATAAAGGAGAATCTTCTACAGTTGATAAAGGAAAAGGAATAGCTACAGAAGAAAAAGTTAAAAGACAAAGCAAAATGGCTACAGCATATCCAGTACAAGAAAAAGATCCCATTCATATCGATATCTACCAAGATGCTCAATCACATGATGAAGCCGAGTGGGAATCAAATTACCTTGAGTGGCTTTACAAAAAGTAGGAAGAAGATTCGGACAAGTGGCCAAGTGATTTCGAACCCAGCGAACAATATGATTCCGACCGTAGTCCTAAGGCACCATGGTGATTTTTACTTCTACGCATATTGCACACATTTCCCGAGAATATTGAGAGACACTGCCCGTCAGCAATGCCTCGACAGATCTCTCAATAGTCTCTTTGTTTTTGTATATAGGGAAAGATGGTCATGCATTTAGATCATCGTATGCCGAGTGAGTGTGTGTGTGTATAAGTGTATTTGAGTGTGTTAAGTGTGTTGTAATAGCCCGTGAAGAGTTCAGAAGCTTGGCTGGTGTCGTGGCATAATAAGGTGTGTAACATTTTATTTGAAGTAATATCGAAGCCTTCTGGGCCGCCTGTCTGAGGACAGTTTTAGCCAGAACACATTGTGGAGATTGTAAGGCGAGTTGAAGACCAGGAGAGTCGTTGTCGCATATCTCAGTGGTGTTGTGCTAGCAGATTAAGGTTCTTTGACCTACAAGTAAGTTGCCGAGTCCTCCATCTCTAATTGGAATCCACCCTCACTCTCTGCTACTGATGTATATAAGCTCCCGATTACGCAAGTTTTTAAGAAAAAATCATTTCTTAAGGAAGTAGAAGTAACTATCAAGATTGCTGGACCTTCTGTCCAAATTGTGTCTCTGAATCTTTTCTCTAAAGACGACATTAAAAAATTCAAAAAATATGTAGAAGAAAAGAAATATAACTACTTGCATTTCGGAGGAATCCGAATTGGTCTAGCTCCATTATTTAGGCATGGTATCAATACCCCTTGCATCGCTGAAGTCTTTGATACTCGTCACGAAATCTATGAACATGCACGCATAGGTACTATTACAGGAAATCTGTCTACAGGATGTCAGTATGGAACTGTTTTCCCTGATTATGCTATCAGTTTATCTGACCCTCACCTTGCTGAATGTTGGAAATTAATGACCGGTGTCCAAGGATTAAGTCTCATTAATGATAGTGAATATTTGTCAATCATAATTCAGACCTCGTTTCAGTTGACAAATACCATTCATCCAAAGCTGAAACAACCTGTTTTAAAAGACTGTGTGACAGTAGGATTGTCGAATGCTCAAGTTGAAGGTGCTGTGTTTAGTCCAGAAGAAATACCGAATGATTGGTACTTTCAGTATAAGTCTCTAGAGGATATTAAAAAGCCAGAGTCAAAACTGAAAAGAATTGCAATCTATGATGGTAGAGTTAAAATAATTCCACCTAAAACAGAGATACAGAGACCTGTCTTTAAACCAAGACGTTCAGTCTTCCCAGTCCAATTTCAAGAAGAATCCTCTTCTAGCAGATAGCCAGTATCTGAAGTATTCCCTGAAGAATCTGAAAAGAGTCATACAGAGTTGTATATACCTGAGAAGAAACCCTTCTTACTTGTACAAAAAATGCATCGTGTGTCTTATATTACAGCTCAACCACAAGAAGAGTGGACATATGCAAATCATCGATTTGTAAAATGAGGAAAATGGCCACCAAAAACAAAATTTTGTACAACATCCTCAATGTCCAAACAGCCTACTACCAGAGCAGACTATGCCCCGTTGATTGAGCATAGTGTAAATAATTCTAAGGATTTAGATGAAGTTTATCAAATAGGAAACTATTTGACCACCTGGTGTTCCCATGCTGAAGATGTCTTAGATGACCTTGGTTCTCAATCAGAACAAATCTTAGCTAACCTTAGATTACTTCAAGAAGAACAAGCTGCAGAAAAACATAGAAGAGAAGAAAAGGTTAGAAGAAGGAGAGAGAAAGAAAGAAGAAAGAAAGAATTGAGAACACCTAGATTCTCTATGACAATGGAAAATCCATCCAATTGGGAATTTGAAGAACCAGAGGAAGAATAAAGTGGGATAGAATCCAGTACCCAAGCTCAAGCTCAAACATCTGATAAATCAGTTGCTAAGGGTAAATCCAAAATGTCTGAAAGAATTTTTGAGTCGTCCCCTTTAATGCAAAAACCAAAAAGTGAATTGGCAACACTAGAGGATGCAGCAAAGAAATTTCCATCATTTATTCTGCCATCACTACAGAAAGCTCATATGTTCAGAGATCAGACTAAATATCCCAGAATTGAAGAAGACCTTTATGCAACCAATTCTACTGGTTATGTTCTTGATTTAGAGAAGTCTAAAAACCCAGCTGAATCAATCCGAATCTGGATAGGAGCCCTATACCAGATGCAAATAATTTCCAAGTTGAATAATGAATCCATATTTTATTTGGCTGAAAAAAGAATGGAAGGCATAGTACATGACTGGTGGATGTCAGCCACCCAGGAAGAAAGAGTAAATGTCTGTAATGCAGGTTTAGCCACCTTGGAATTATTGCTTAAAACCCAGTTTGTCCCTGAGCCTGTTGACGAAAGAAAACAGCTCATCACAGATCTAACCCGAATGGAATTAAAAGATGCCAAATACTTTCAAGAATTTGGTGATGAATACATGGGAAAGGTCTTTAAAGCAAATTTGGGAAATGATTCAGTACAGAAAATTACATTTTTGTCGAAGTTGCCTGGAAATCTTGGGGATATGATCCTTAAAGATTTAGAAGTTCAGTCTAAGACTATTGATCAAATCTATTGGATAGATTTGCTATTCAGATGCCAAGAAAAGATAAAATATCTATGCTGGCAAAAGAAAGCCTCTGAGTTTTCTCCCGGATTAGCAGTATGCAGATCTGCATTGCCATGGACTCCATTTAAAAAACGCAGATCAAAGAGATATGGTAAGTTTAGACCAAAAAGAGTAGCTAATCCCAAGAGACCTTTTAAGAAATACAGATATATCAAATGGAGAGATAACAGCAAGCCAAAGAAAAATTGTTGTTTTATCTGTAAACAAGAAGGTCACTTTGCGAGAAAATTTCCAAAAAGCTCATCAAATAAGCTCAAGGCATGTGTAGATATTGAGGAATTTAATGATTCATGGTCAATAGTTGAATCCCAAGATGATTGCTCAGAAGTTTACATTCTAACTGATGCGTCTTCAGATGAAGAAGAATCAGTAGAAATGTTTCAAAAGATGAATCGTTGTTTTTATTCTGATGATTATTTGTACTGTGATGAAGTTTTGAGTTCAGAAACATCAGAATATGAAGAAGAAGAAGAAGAAGAAGAAGAAGAAGAAGAAGAAGAAGAAGAAGATGAAAATATCTCTGTATATACAGAAAAGTCAGTTTCAACCATTGTAGATACTCCACATGAAAAGTCAAGTGAGTCAAAACCATCTCCATCTTTTGATATTTTATGTCCATATCCGAAAAAGGTTGCTCCATCATCAGTTCCTCCTATCACCACTCCAGATGAAACAGCTTTTTTGAAGAAAATTGTAAAAACAAATAATTTGTTGTATATCCCAGTAGAGGTTCAAGTTAGACAGGAATGGATAGCCGTTCATGCTTTTATTGATACTGGAGGTTCAAACAATTTGGCACGCCCATCTCTATTTAAAGGCTTGTGGAAACCATTGAATCATATTCTGGTGTCTGAAACCGTTGGAGGTTCAGTATCTCTGACCCACTATGTAGATAATATCTCTTTAAAAGTTGGCGGAGAAGATTACTAAATTTAAACGTCTGATATCATGATACATCATGCGGCCTTTTCTTTAGGAATGCCATTTTTTAATTCGATCCTTCGATTACCATTCCTGATGATAAGTTGATTTTGAATGTGAAAAAGAAAGCTATTCTTGTCCCAAGGCTTACTAGCAAATTGAGAACCTCAAAAACGAGAATAGTCGAGAAGAAAGCGAGAACAAAAAGACCGGCCACAAGATTCAAATGATTGGATAGAAGTATTAGCGAGATATGAAGAAAGAAGTCGGAAAAGGATGAAGGAGAAGCAGAAAGCTTGGAAAGCTTGTACAAATCCCAGGGCGAGGTATAAAAAGAGCAAACTGAAATCTATGAAGAACTGTTAAAGAATTGTTCTAAGAATCCCCAGATATTTTGGTCAGTCGAAAGCCCTCAGCAAGAAATCATAACTCTGCATGATAATGCTGTAAAAGGAAAATTGATCCCCTGCACTCCTTCAGATGAAAAGGAGATAAGAAAACAAATTGAGGAACTCTTGCATCTTCAGTTAATAGAACCTAGTGAATCTCATTATTCATGTTCTGCCTTTTTAGTCAGAAATCACTCTGAGATCATTAGAGGTAAGGCACGTATGGTAATTAATTATAAGCCTTTGAATGCCATAACAAAAAGCTTTAATTACCCTTTGCCTAGACAGGAGACGATTATGCAGAAAATCCAAAATAGTAAGATCTTTAGCAAGTTCGACATGAAATCAGGATACTACCAAATCCAGATCAAAGAAGAAGACAGGCATAAAACAACTTTTACTTGTCCTGCTGGATTTTTCCAATGGAGAGTAGTTCCTTTCGGTTTAAAAAATGCACCAGCATACTTTCAGAAAAGAATGGATTACATTTTTGGGAAGTATGAATTTATTTGTGTTTACATTGATGATATTCTGATTTTTAGCAACAATCTTGAAGACCATCTTACTCACCTCAATATCTTCTTAAATGAGGTACGACAACATGGAATTGTTCTTTCGGAGAAAAAGATGTTTTTATTCCAATATAGTGTTGATTTCCTAGGAATTCATATAATTGATGGGAAGATACAAATGCAGCCCCATGTGTTAACCAAATTAGATGAATTTCCTGATCATTTGTCTGATACAAAAATGATCCAAAGATTTCTTGGAGTGCTGAATTATATCCATAAATATATTCCAAGATTATCTAAGAAGACAGCTCCCATCAGACAACATTTACAGTCCGGTTGGTCAGAAGAGGCAACAGAAGCAGTCAAGCTTCTTAAAGAAGAATGTAAAAATGTGCCTCAGCTTAAACCACCAGGAGAAGGCCCATTGATTTTACAGACAGATGCATCTGATTTATTTTGGGCAGCAGTTTTGTTTGAAAAAACAGAGACAGGAGAAGAAGAACTATGTGCTTATGCCTCAGGAGAATTTCTGCCCCACTAGAAAGAATATTTTGCAGCAGAAAAGGAGACATTAGCAATTTTTAATGGAATCCAAAAATTTGAGCTTTATTTAGCTCCTGCTAAGTTCTTAATTAGAACGGATTCAATGAATTTTACTCATTTCCTCTCTACAAAAATTTCAAAACAGTTAGCTAGAGGAATATTATTAGCTTGGCAGATGTGGTTTAACATGTATGATTTTGATGTTGAATGGATTCCAGGTATTTCCAACTATCTGGCAGATTCTCTAACCAGAGATATGAACAAGATGCACAGGTCAGATCTTTTTGATCTCTCTCCAGCACCAGATAGCTATTTGACATTTGTAAAAAGGTTTCACATTTTAGAGCTAGTGGTTGAAGATATTGCAAACCAGATCAAGAAAATTGTTGGATTGAGACTAAGGAGGAATCAGTGGATACAACGCTGCCAAGCTTGGCAGTCTAAAAATGTCGGTATTCATCTAGGTCTTGATGAGGAATTGATTAAGGTTTATCCTTTACCAAATATGAAGGTTACGCTTTATTTCAAGTCTTTATGTGACTATTGGTCTAAACAATATACTGATGAGATGATTAAGACTTTGAAGATATTGAATTATTATCAGCTAATTGGAGCAGTTGATTTTTCTTTCAATGTTTATACTACAGCAAAGATGTTAGACTTGGAAGAATTAGATATGCATGAACAGGTAGAAAAATTTCTACTATCTCTCCAGATTGCAGATATGTTTGATGAATTAGAAGCAGCCTTTCTTCAAAGCCAGAATGAATATTTTGCAAACACTGATACATTTCCTCAATATGAAATATTTGAAGCATTTTCAGATTGGGAAATCCACAATGGATTATGCAGAAATAAACCACAGATCAGAACCACTCAATGTATCATGAAATCTTTGCAGTATCTGAGAACATTCTCTACCCCTTGGAATTACAACAGTTTAGAGCTGAGAGAACCTGTTCTCCCAAATCCATTTTCTCAAGTTGTTGGCTCTGAAAAATTTGAAGAATCGGTAATCGCTGACAATATGGATGAAGTCAAGAAGTTAACCACTTGGTTAAAAGATTTTCCAAACTTAAGGTTATATGAGAAAATCAATATGATAAAAACTTTGGAAAAATGTCAGCAGAAATGTGGAGCCATTAAATTGATTGTAAACCAGAAGGCTCTGGTTACCATAGTAATCAAACATGGTAATTGGGTTCCAGATGTAGTTTGTTTGATTATTTTATTATTAGCTAATCATGTTGCTTCAGCAGTAAGTTTTGAATTAGGTTGGCAGGAACACTTTGGTCTAAACCATCTTTGTAAATATTGGATCCAGTGTTGTATAGAGCAATCAGTGTCAATGTTTCAAATCTTTAAGTTAGATATTTTGGATGGAGTCGAACTAGCTGTACAGTCACATATCAATTTCAGAAAAGCAAAGAAAGATCCCTTCCTTGACATTGAAGTAGATCCGATGGCATATGTTTGCAAGTGGACAAAGTCGGCAGATAGATATTTATTTCCCCAAAGCAATTTGTTCGTGACAAAAGATAGCAGCAAGTTGAAGACAAGACATAAAGGGGAATCTTCTATAGTTGACAAAGGAAAAGGGATAGCTACAGAAGAAAAAGTTAAGAGACAAAGTAAAATGGCTACAGCATATCCAGTACAAGAAAGAGATCCCATTCATATCGATATCTACCAAGATGCTCAATCACATGATGAAGCTGAGTGGGAATCAAAGTACCTTGAGTGGCTTTACAAAAAGCAAGAAGAAGATTCGGACAAGTGGCAAAGTGATTTCGAACCTGGCGAGCAATATGATTCCGACCATAGTCCTAAGGGACCATGGTGATTTTTACTTTCGGTCGCATTATTGTACTCGAGAATATTGAGTAGACACCGTCTGGGCCAGCAATGCCTGACAGGACCCTCAATAGTCTCTTTAGTTTTGTATATATAGGACTTATGGTCATGCATTTAGATCATCGTCTGTTGAGTGAGTGTGTGTGTGTCTGAGTGTGAGTTTGAGTGTGTTGTAATAGCCTGTGAAGAGTTCAGAAGCCCTTTGGCTCTACTTTGTGGCATAACAAGGTGTGTAACATTTTATTTGAAGTAATATCGAAGCCTTCTGGGCCGCCTGTCTGAGGACAGTTTTAGCCAGAACACGTTGTGGAGATTGTAAGGCGAGTTGAAGACCAGGAGAGTCGTGTCGCATATCTCAGTGGTGTTGTGCTAGTGGATTAAGGTTCTTCGACCTTCAAGTAAGTTGCTGAGTCCTCCATGTTTGGATCAAAATTATAAAGTATTTGCCGAGTTCTTCGTCTATGAATTATTTACGAGGTTATTCGTGATTAAAAAAATAAATCTGACTTACCATTTTTAAATTATATATATATATATATATCAAAATTGTAATTATTTATTATTTAAATTATAAAATTAAATATATAAACATTTTAAATATTTTTAAATAATTTTAATTTGAATTTAATGAATTTAAATTTGTAATTTTAACTAGTTTTACTTGAATTTGAGAACAAAAACTTTAACTTCAACAATTTAAATGTCTTGCAATTCCACTTAGATTTAGGAAAAGCATAACTACTTTCATTATGTTAATAAGTGTGTTTATGTTTATTTTATTAGCTTAGTTTAAATTTATTTATGTTTTAATGTAGAGTTATTTTTATTTTTATTTTATTTTATTTTATTTTATTTTCTACAAAGTAAAAATGTTTAAGTAGGCTTATTTTTATTTTTATTAATAAATATAATTATTAATTGTATTATTTGACTGGTAGTTTTATTTTATTTGATGAAGTAAAATGTAATATTTGTAATTATTAATTTTAGTTTTTTTTTATTTTTATTTTTTTAATTGTATTTTTATTTTATTTTTATTGTTATGTAATTTGATTTTCAAAAAGATGATGATGATGATTAACTATCCTCTAAGACCAATGGAGGCTATCAGACCTCAAGAAAAACAAAGAAAAAAAAGAAAAAGAAAAAGAAAAAAAAAAAAAAAAAATATATATATATATATAGTCATCATCCTTCTTCTCTATGTTGTCAATATTGTTCTTCTTGCAAGGTGCCTATCTGATCATGATAGGCACCTTAGACTTCTTAAGGATTTCTTCTCTGCCATGGGTATGTCTGTTAACACTGACAAAACAAAAGTTATGATTATCAAATCCAAGAAGGACACTTACGCTAATTTTATGTATCACAATAGTAACTTGGAGGAAGTGTCTTCTTACAAGTACCTAGGAATTGATATTCATCACAAGCTCAACTGGAACTATAGCATTCAGAAAAGGATTAATGGGGGGTGGAAAGCTTATTTTGGTCTTGAAAATAATTGTAAAACGGAAAACCTTTTAATGTGGATAGAAAGAAGTTCCTCTTTGAAACTTTAGTCACCCATGTTATCTTATATGGATGTGAGGTTTGGGGTTGTAGCATCTCTAGAGAATCCTGGAGAAAGATTGAGCAAATCCAGAAGCGTTTTACAACGTATAACCTTAAAATTAAAAGAAATACACGCTATCCTATTCTCCTTATAGAAGTGAGTCTTGCCCCTATCGAGAGCCTATCTATGACTAGGCTTTTGTTGTACAAGCACAAACTCAATAGCATAGGAGACCATAGACTTCCTAAGCTAGCTTTAAATTCCAACCAAAACCACCTAAGGCTTAAATGAGGTTGGTATAAAGACACCAGGGCCTGGTTAAACCATTGGGAGATTGACGAGAATGTTGCATTGCAAAACATCAATGAAATTAAAAAATTTGTTACTTCTAAGTTCAAAGAAAACATGCAGTGTGAGAAAGATCTAGCAGCTAAAAGAAAATTAAGGTATTATAAGGAGGTCATCAACCCCACCTTAGAAGATCAAAAGTATCTCTCTGTTTTAACTAGCTCAAAGAAGAAAATTAATATAGCCAAGATTAGAAGGAACTCTCATGAGCTCCATAGTGAAACAGGTCGTTAGATAGTTCCTAAAACTCCATGGATGGAAAGGATCTGCCATCTCTGTGAGAATATGAACATTGAGGATGAAAATCACTTCCTCTTAGAGTGCCCCGCGTACAACCACATTACAGCTCAATTTCATAATCTTTGTTGCAATACTGACCTTCCTAGCATTTTAAGAAGTCAAAATTATAGTGAGCTCGGGAGGCTTCTCTCCAGGCTTTTTGAGCATAGGAATAAAATCCTAGATAAAATTAAATAACTCCTTTCTTTAGGTCCGATAGACTAAATATTGGTCTCAGTGGACGTTAACTATCATCCTCATCATCATCATATATATATAATTGAGATTCTTCAAATTCTTGTTTCTATGATCAAAAAGAAGGAAAAAAGTTGGGCTCACTTAATACGTCAAGAAGATTCGAAGTATGAGATATGTTAAGGAATTGAGAGCGAATGTGAGTAAGTGCAAGATAGTCTAAAAAGACGTGGCTTTCACATCAAATAACATAACATAACATAACCTCAAATGACAAGTAAACACTGATAAGCATGAAAATACTTACCTCATGATACATATCATATTTTAGTAAATTTGATTAAACTAGAGCATTTCAAAATACCAAATAGAGGTAAATAGCGTTTATGGTCCCATGATAACATATAATGATAACAAAAAAGGGGGAGGTCAAAGTGGATATTTTGTCATGACCCAAGGTCCAACAAACCAATCCATGTGCCACTAGATAATTTATAAGTGTTATTGATTGATCATTAAATGCGATATGAGTGACTGAGAAAATTTAAAATAAAAGATGACAAAAATTAACTATATTATAAGTTTATTTAAAATTAGTTATACAAAAAAATAATTATTTTAATAGGCATGTTTATTTGGGAATAGGGTTTCTAGAAATTTAATTTAATTATCAATAATTATAGTCACTTTTATTTTAGAATTTGGGCCTCCATATTTTTAGGGATTTAACTACCATAAAATATTCTATAATATTCCTCATAGTATAAAAAAACAAAATTTGAGATTTATTTCCAAGGTAGTTACATCTTTGTATAACTTTATTTTGAATTATTATTATATTATTAATTGTACGAAGAATAAATACACAAAATTAATTATGTCTATAGGCATGTTTTAATTGGGAATAGGGTTTCTCCAATTCTAATTTAATCATCAATAATCATACGCATGTTTATTTTGGTATAGGACTTTCATAATTTTAGTGATCTAACCTCCATCAACTATTCTAGAATATTCTTAGTAGTACACAGAAATCAAAGGTTGAGATTTATTTCCAAAGTAGTTATGTTTTTTTTTTCTCTTTTAATTTAATTATTAATTAAAAAATTTCATATAAAAAAGTATTTTTTTCCTTTTTTTTTTGCTAGGTTATGTGATTCCTGAGATGATTGGCAAACCTAGCAAATGGCTTGAGTAGGGACAACCTAGGCACATCTAAGTGATCAATATCACCCCAAGGATTGCACCTGGCTTGGACCACACCAACCCTTAACATGGATGGATTTCTTCCCATGGTGTTTTGAACCAGTGATCTTGTTTAATTTTGTAGCTATGGTCAGTATTTGCAATTTATATTTTATCCCTTGAAATATATAATAAAATTGTAATAAATTTTCTTCATGTGATTTGATTTCACCAGGCCTCAGAATAATTAATATAAACCACATTCTTCATGCTCATATGAAAAGATAAAATTTTAAATTTTGAATTTAAAATGTTTGGCCCCAAACTTATCAAGTCAACCATCCTTCAAGTGAATTTTTCCGCAGTGAAGAGACACCCATTTGAATAGGAAAAACACTATATATAAGGCACCCAACCTCCTCCACAAGGCACCATTCAATAACACAAAAGACATGAAATATTCTTGGCATAAAAGCAAGGAGGAAGAAGGAAGAAGAAGGATGAATTCTGCTCTAGAATTTCTCTCTCTCCTTGACTTTTCATGTGTGAATTTCTAGGCATATCCTAAGAAGCAGGTAAAACTTCTACGTAGAAGTTTCCGGTTAGCATGGCTGAATTTAGGGCTAGTTATTTTGGACTGCAAGGTGCCGAGTTTTTAGGTAGATTATGGGAGGCTGAAATTTGGCCTAGGAAGATCAAGTAAGGCCGAAGTTCCTAGGATTGACAAGAGGTCATTTTGATTGTGTTTGACCAGTGTATTATTGGTTAGTTTGACCAGCATATTGACTAGCATAATTAGGTGTATCTCTTATTGAACATAAGGGATTATCTAAGAAAAAGGTGGTTGGGTTTTTCCTGGAGGGGGGGGGGGGGTTTCACAAGGTAAATCTTGCGTTTTATTTGTGTACTATGATCTCTATTGTCCTTATGCATTTATGGTTGAATTTATAAAGTGAAATTTCTTAATGATAAACTAGTAGTAAGATAATATCTACATCATTATAATTAATTATCATTATTTCATAAATTAGAGCTTGTATCTAGTATGCTTGAAAAATCAACATGGTATCAGAGCATTGGTGAAGGGAAGAACATTGAGATCACTATTAAAAAGCTTCGGTAAAGGAAAGAGTTGTAAGGAGTCATACATATACATTCTAATTGTCTATCTATATACATGGGTTACTCTATAATATCAATGACAAAACTAGAAGGAGCTACAAACTTCAGGGCTTGGAAGACCATGATTGACCTCGTCCTCACAAAGAATAATGTCTTGGATATTATGAAGGGTGTTATTCATCAGTAATTTTTTCCTTCATAGATGACTAAATGATTTCCCTAGATCTCTAGAAACAAATTTCATGAACATTGTGAGTTCTATAAATCTCACTACCTTCATCATCCTTAAGATAATTTTTCACTATTTCATCATCCCATCATGTCAAGCTCAGCTTACCCATCCCAGAAGACCCATCATGGGCTCATGTCACTCAGTTTCTCTTTGTTGTTTCACATTTGGCATCAGCCCTCTATTTTGTTTTTCCTAACTCCTCCATTGTCCATCTGGGGCTTTTAAGGGCATTTTTTCTTGGTTTGATGACCTCCATGGTTAAACATCAACAAGTCTTGTATCTTGATGCTCTTACACCACCTCCTATCCTTAAGTTACCTTCATAAACACTTCCCATCACTCCTATACCTCAAATTCATCATTTTTCTACAAAACCTAGTCTATTGCCACAATTTGACACTTTTTAAGACTAGGCCTATGTTTTTCCCTTTTGGACCACTTCCCCTCAATCAATCCTTGAAATTCCACTTTCCCCTACTCCCTCACATCTATCCCTATCCCCCAAAATTTCCCCAAGAATTTAGACAACCCTTAATCCCTTCACTCCCCTACCTCTATAAGGAAAACCTAAATCCCCTACACCAAACCCTAATTTCCTCTTCCAACTAAGCTAGGGTTTTCTATGAAAAAGAGACATCAGAGTAGAAGATCCATATGGTAGATCCTATCAGCAGTCATGAAGCCATACCAACTCATAAGCTTCATGTCTCCATCATTTTCGAAGAATTCATTCCAAGGGCCTAATCATTTGCCACACCTAGGGCCAGTTTTGGTTAAAAATATGTTTATGACCAAAGAGAGATGAATTTAGAAAACGTGAGAGAGGTGTTTTTCCAAAATAGGGCCAATTATAGAAATGTTCTTTATTTTTTACACAGGTATCATGGTTTGGGAGCAATGTCAAAAATACAGGTGTCAGGAGAGAATTTTTTCACTATCGGAGTGACCTTGGGAAAATCATCTTTTCTCATAGATGGAGTGTCAAAATGACTTTTGTCATGAATCAAATGACAAATATACTTAAATATATCTCCAATGAGCTTTCAAGAGCTCAATTTAGAATTGAGGAAGACATCCAAAAGTGGCCTGCACTAGCACTCTACATTTTTGCACCATCATTCAGAAATTTTTGACCAGTGTTGGGAGAATCAGTTTTCGGATAGGTAAATGCACACCAAATGGAAAAACAAAAGAATTATTGGAAACTAGACTCAAAAATATTTTCAACGAGCTATCATGGGCCCAAATCCGACTTTGAGAAGGTCCTCAAAACTTGTCTGTAAGTTGACCCTTTTTGGCACCGCACACAGGAGAAGTTTGGGAAAAATTGCCAAAAATTGGTCAAAATCAATCTTTTCCTCCTCAAATTTGCCCCAAGCTCCTACGCAAGTTGAAAAGGGTTGGTGGTCACTTTTCTCTTCCCTCCAAGTGTCCTTGGGAAGATGGATCAAAAGGGTCAAGAGAAGATGATAAGTCCTCCTTGATAAACAAGTAGATGGCATTCAAAGAACATCCAAGGTACCCTTTAGGGTTTGTCAAAGCAGCATCACTTCACTGCACCAAAAAGAAGAAAGTGGTAAAGGGTATCAATATAAGAGGTTGAGTTTCCAAATGCTTAGAAAATCTTCAAAATGATCAAAAGAAGGGCAAGCATGAGGTGAAATACCTAAGAAAGGACCAAAGATATATCATTGTCAAAATGGTCAAAGGAACAAACATGTAATTAGTCTAAAAAAAGGCAGAGAAGCCTCTAGCAAGGTTTTCCTTATCAGAAGTATATTCTGCAAAAGATAGTTAGCCATGAGTGATATTTCTGCAGGACTGTCAAAGATGGCTACCTAACGGAAGATTCATGAGATCAAACAAACCTAATGTCTCTCATGATGATGACACATATAAAGACTAAAGGATATGTTGATGCCAACTTCTAGGGTTTTCACACTAAGAGGTTTTCATTGCTTCAAAGTGAAAACATAACAGAATGTTAGTTAAAATAAGGTCAAAATTCTTCTCTTCAGTCTCATCCACCTAGCAGTCAAATGGCATAAAAGATATATGACTAAAGATTCCAAGGTAAAGGTGCCAAAATGATCACAAGATTACGTTTATAGGTATTGAAATTCATGAGAGGGATAAAGTTAAGAAAACCTTCAAAAAGGAGAAGTAATGTCACTCTCTACCTTGTTCCCCAAACCTTTGTCAAAAATGACCTTTTTTTTTTCAAGAATTGGTTCATGTTTCTAAAATCTATGTAAGAGGCACATATTAAGCTTGTTAACAGGTTTTTGAATCCAAAGGAAACACGAAGATGCTCCAGCCAAGGCAAAAAACCATTTTTTCTCAGAATTCTGCCACCTACAGCACAAAAAGACAAAAAATTCAATGAAAAAGAAGGGAAACAAACGTTAGAAAAGTGGGTTTGATCCTAAAAATATTTTTCAAAAAAGTGTATAAAGGTCTCCTCTCCCTCTTCCCAACTCATTTTTAACTTTAAAGGAGAGATAGAGAGTCATTGAAACATTTTTAAGGATTTTCCTACAAACTGGTTGAAGTTTCTCTGGCGCTGCACACAGCTAGAGGTTCTATGCACAGACCCTTCGATGTTGCGCACAGAGGAGAAAAGGCGGTGCAAAAAAGCATTGTGCTATGCAAAAAAGGGGGCCCAGTGCTACGCACAAGCGGTGGCACTATGCACATGCCCAGTTCGGAGCCCAACTCACCCACAACCTCGTAACGCTACACACAGGCCTGCCAACAACCCAACCCGACCCGACGCTGTGCACAGAGGGCCTGACAGGAATGGCCAGTCGGGTGGCGCTATGCATAGAGGAGATTTTACCAAAATTGCCAAAATCACTCTTTTTCTCCTCAGATTTTCCCTAGGCTCCTGCACAAAGTTTGACAAGTGACAATGATGAATAAGAAGATGATGGTGGAAATGATGAAAACAGTGAGGTAGACACAGATTTTAATGAGGAAGAGGAGGAGGATGATGATGAAAAGGAGGAGGGAGATGAACATGGTAGTCATGAGGACAAAGAAAGTGAGCACTTGGAGGAAAAAAGTGATAGTGATACCAATGAATCACTCCCAAGTACAGGAAAAGGTGGTTCTAATGAGCAAGACAGTAAAAGGGATAGTCATGACAGCTGTCATGATTTTCATGACACAAATCAGCCTCCTAATGATAATGGGAGTGAAGATACCCTAGAAGATGATGAAGAAAAGGACCTTCATGAGGAACAAGGTCAAAGTGAGGTAAGTGAGGAATAAAATGATCAATTTGAAGGCCAATATGGAAGTATGGAAGATAATGAAGACAATAATGATGAGGATGCTAAAGATCAAGAAAGAAGTGACCCAATGAGGCATGAGGTGACTCATGGAAGCCATTGAAAAAAATGAAAAATATGGTGACAAAAATAACAAGGTTCAAAGCAATGATGAAAACACATTCAAAACTACCATTGTCACTCCTCTCACATGCACATATCACAAAGGGAAGAGAGATGTGTTTGCTGCCTCAAAAAGGAAAAGGGCCATCTCTTCTCAAGCTATCAAGCCATTGGACAAGGGCAAGGAAAATATGGAAAGAAGTGAGCAGCAGGTAAAGGTAAGGAGAAGTAAGAGAATCAAGAAAACTTCTCAAGAACCTCAATTCATTGATCTAGATAGTGACAATGAAGACAAAGAGATGGCCACCAAATTGCTACTCTTAACCAAAGATGCACAGCTTAGGGAGTGGGAAAGGGATTTCGAGATGGCAGAAGGTTTCATTTAGTATTACAAATATGAGCACAAGCATTTCAAGAAGGTGAAAAGGGACCTTTCTCTCAAGAAGAAAATGACCAAGCACTATGCAAAGAAAAACATGCTTGCATGTGCCAAACTAAAGGAGGCCCTCATAGATCTTAAAAGCCTAAAAAGGGAAAAAGAACATGATAGCCTTGGATTTTTTGCTGAGGCTTCTCAAAAAGTTTCCAAGACCTCTTGATGGACCTCTCCACAAATTTTTGGCCAAATTGAGCAAAATTTTGTGTTTTTGAATTTTTGAGGCCTTTATGCGCAACACCCTAGGCGCTACGCACAAATTTGGTGCATCCTGAGCTTGAAAATTTTAAATTTTTGGATTCCTCTCATCACCGGGAGTCTTCTCAAAAAATTTCAGATCATTTGGAGCAACTTTGACCCCCCAAAAGGTCAAAAAACACCAAACATTTGACCATTCTGCCTCATTTTCAAACAAGGTGTCGCACACAGAGAAATGTTGGGAGAATGCGTTTTTGGATAGCAAAATGGAACTAATTTAGGAACAATTAAGCATTTATGGAAGTTGGACTCATTATGCTTTCCAACGAGCCATCACAGAGCCAAATCCGGCATCGGCAAGGGGCCCAAAACTTAGTCACAAGAGACTCTATTTTATGTTGAAATGGCATTGTGCACAGAGACTGTCTAAGTGTGTTTTGGAACAAAAGTCAACAAAACACACTCATTTATTTAAAATTGATATTTTCTAGTTTTTTAAGGAAAAAAACTCTAGAATTGGGTGCAAATAATTATTTTGGAATTTATTTCTTAGGATATTATGTACCTTGGGCCTTGCATCGTCTCTTGGCCATAAATGACATTTATGGTTTAATTTGACATTTTCCTACCATATTTAGGGTTTTAATCCTCCTTTGCTCCATAAATAGAGCACGAGGCCCTCATGTATTTTGTTGGCTTTTGATGAACTTGGAGATCAATACATGGTTTTTATGAGCTTGGAGAAGAAATTGGTTTTGTGAAGTTGATGAATGGCTTGCATGGACTGATGATGGAGAAGCTTGTTTGTAGGATTCCTTAGCTTGGTGAATGGTGATGTCTTCTTAATTTGTTTATGTTTCCTTGTTTTCATTATGTTTCATCCTTCTTGGTTTCTACAAATCAGAAAAGTATAGGTTGAGACATGCTCTTTGAGGCACCTCAGTCCTCCTGTTTGTTATAGCTTTGATGTTTTCCTCTTTTTGGTCATCTTAAGGAATTCTTGATTGTTCCTTAGGTCCAACTAAACTTTTTTTTGTTTAATGCATGGTGAGTATGCTAGTTTACAAGTATTGTTCAAGGTATGCCCTACTTATTTGAAGTTTTCAAAACTCTATCTTGAAACCTTTCTTTGGAATATTGTTTGCTAGTTTAAGTCAAAGAGCTCTTGTTCATCTTGCCCTTTGTCCATGCCTACCAATTTGTTTTAGAGTTCTCGATATATTGATGTATGATTCTTAGGAGTTCCATCTTCATATATTGAGTTATTTGTGTTATCTTATATGTTTCCCAAATTCTGAAGGTAAATTTACTAAAGTTAGAAGCTCTTATGATTTCTATGTTTCATGAAAATGTTTATCTTGGATATTTATTATTTTAAGTATCGTTCATTGAGCTTAATCATTTTCCCTACCTCATGAATTGTAGATTTTAACTATATGTATTTAAGACCTCCAAGTCTTTCCCAAATTTGATGTTCACTCCACCTCATACATTACTTTAAGGATCCATTAACCTTGCTAAATTGGCCCTGCAACACACTCTGTTTCATCATTAAGACACTCATGAATTTCATTGACTCCATAGCCCAATGACTTTGACAGACCGTCACTCCACTTATTCCACTTGACCATCTTACCCAACCAAAACAATCAAGAAACCCTACACTTAACAACTAGCCTAAAATCAAAACCCTAAAGCAAAAATAACACATCCTTTGACCCAATAGAGAGATCCATCTCTAAGTCTAGGAAGGCTAGGTCCTAGGAATCCAAAGACTGGTTCCATGTTACCCTATCATTTGGTATACAAATCTGCCAAATCACGGGACAGTAACATTCTGGAAATCACGATGGGACTTTCTGAGTTAGTGACAATATAAGTATTCCTTCGGACTCCAGAATCTCTTGTTAAAGAGTATCCAGTGATTAATCTGCCACCTCATCGCCACACTAACATTTTGGCAATCATGGTGGGACCTTTCGAGTCAGTGACAAACTAACTTCCCCATAGGATTTCATAAGCCTTTGTTAAATCATAGAGAACTCAACTGATAGCTAAGACTAGTTTTTTTTATATTTAAACATCTTAGAAAAATTATGATTCATCCATACGACACTCTTAAAAACCTTAAAACTATAAAAATAAAACTCAGAAAACCCCAAAACATCCCTAGATTTTTTTTTTTAGTTATTGGTGGTGGACCATAAAAATACATTCTTAAAACAACAAAACATATCCACTTGGTGACTCCACTAGCCTCCAGTAGGCCTATTACTTCACTAGTACTCATTTCACTTCTTGGGTTTGTGTCAAGCCAACCCTGAGAAGTTTATAAACCCAGTTAAAATACTGTGAGAGTTTACCAAACACTAAGAGAGGTCAGCCTTCAAAAAATAGTCATAAACTTTGAACCTCTCTGCATTTCTGAATGAGAAGTCTGGCTTCTCAGAGAATTAACACCAGATCTCAATCGAGCCCATTCCCTCCCATCATGGTGGCATGGTATGTCCACCTGGCGACTCCACAACTCTCAATAGACCTAATGACTCCGCTGGTAGAGAACTTTAGACTGGATAGAAGGATTCAGTGACCCTTCCTGACTTACAAAAATGGATCCAAGGATACAAAGGAGATATGATCCAATGAACATAGATCATATCCCTGGATTTCCACAGAAAATGCCTCAAATAAATTGGATAAAAAACCTACCTATGTTTCAAGATGAAAAAGTTGATGATCCTTTGTTACATCTCATCAAATTTCATATACATGTATGAAGGTTAAAAGTTAAATCGCATGAAGAATGCCTCATGAAAATGTTCATGGGGATTAGAGGGTAAGGCAAGGGAATTGCATGAAAGTCTGAAACCAAGTAGTTTGTTTTCATTAAAATATCTCCATAAGGTGTTCTGTGAGCATTATAAAGAAAATTATCCATCTATATCATTAGTTGAAAATTACTGTGATCAATCTGAAGACCTCATACAATATCTTGTGAACATTTATGAATATTTAGGAAATTGGCATTCTGAATATCTATTAGAGGAGATTCATGCTTTTCATACTCAAGATAAATATCATGACAGCCAAGAAGTGTTGATTGAGGAAAAAATCCGTCAATAAGTAGTAGAAAATCCACACACTCTCTCTGAAGACACAAGTGATGATTCGTCACCCCTACTAGATGAGGCTCAAGAAGATATTCAGCCTCAGAATCACTCTTCTCTAGAGAAGGAAAATGACTGTTGCCCAATCCAAAGAAAATAGGAGATGCCTCCTCCTTTAAATGAAGAAGAGATAGATCAGACGTTAAGAGTACAACTAGCCTTTGAACCTTTATATAAAGAAAATATTCTTGTTCGTCCCATTCCTGCCTTACCTACCAAAGAAATTTCTCATAAAGAAAGAGAGGAAAAGATTGTTGTTGAGGCTATAATACCTCCTCAAGAATAAATTCATCCTTGTGAGCAGTCACAAAAGGAAGAGAAACATCATACTTCTATCTAGAGAAAGATAAATACACCTCCCCTTTTAACAAAAGAAGAAAGAAATCAGATCCTAAGCATATAGCTAGCATCCAAATTTTAATGTAAAGAAGATATGTCAATGTGTTCTACTGTTGACCTATATACGGATTCATTTTATCATACATAAAGTATAGAACAGATTTATGTTGATGCTAGACTACCTTCTCAAGAAGACCTGGTGCCAAAGAATGCTCCTACTCATCTGGATAATGTCTCACAAAAATAAATTAGCTCACTCAATTAGGGCATGCCAGGATTGCTTGAAGGCAGAATAACGTCGCATTCTGAAGCTACCAAATTAGATAATCATAAAGAGGGAGAAGAGATTATTTCTCAAAAGGATCCCAAGGTTAGTCAAGTAAAGGAGGGAGTAATCCTAAATGAGGTCTATTTCTAAAATCCTCTAGGCCAGTTATTATTCAAAGAACCCTTTGTTTCTTACTTAGAGACCTTTAAAGATGGAGTAAAACATGCCAGGAACAGTTTGTGGCAGAGCTTAAAGAAAATTTGGGGCATTATTGTTCAGAAGAAGACAAAGTGGGAATGGCCTGCCGGCATACCTAAGAAGTGGAACAAAAAGCAATCATCTAGTCACTTACTTGATTGCCTATAATGGAAAAAAGAGTTCACCTAATGAATGTGTTAGCCCCTGATGATTTCCTTGACAAAGCAAGCAAGGGGCTAATTTGTTGTATAAGCCTGCAAGGAATGCATTTCCCTTGTAAACACATCATCCTTGCAGCCTTTTCATGTCCCCTACCTTTAATTGTTCCCCTCTGTTGTTACGGAGTCTATGAGCCTCAATGATTGCTAAATATCCTGCTCCAAAAGCCCTGCATTACCCCTTATACCCATGCAAAGTGTCCCTTTTTCCATTTTTCCCTCTTTCTCTCAATGTGCCCATGCTCCCCTCTATTCCCCTATTAACCCTCTAAACCCCCAAAGATCCCCTTTAAATCCCATTTTTGCCCTTTTTTTAAACCTTTTTACCCTTTTCCTCCTTATCGTTACCCTCTATAGGCTTCAAAATGCATTAAAAGGGTTAAAAACCTACTTTGAAACATTATATCAAGCCTGGCCCCTCTTCTGTTGGCCCCCGCACCTTTCCTTCCACGTGATAATAGTGCTGAAACCACCCGCCAGAGAAAAAATCATTTATCTCCAATACATGTCAGGTGCGACACCAGCTGTTGATCTTGGTAGATCAGACGACTATCATTAAATCTTCGGCGCCCATGTTTCTTCGTTCAAATCTCCGATCGGGCCATCACCGTCCATTTAAACGTTGATCTGACGGTCCGCAATGCACCCGCGCCGGTGGTCCCCATGCATCATTCATAAACTCGGTGGTTTCTATCGCACCGCCTTTGGGCAGAGGGCGGTATTTTCCGATCGGCGAGTGATTCCACTCAGCATTCGACGCGTGGCTGTTGTACAGTTTCAAAACTGCTTGCCCATCGTGTGTTAACATTCGGCATGGGATGCAAAGCGATATGCTCATCCACTGTCCGATCTGGGGTAGTTGATCCAACGGTCGTCATTCCATGAAGCTGGACTAGGTTTAACCCACGACCACCGTACCCCTGGCCCACTGTTCGTCGTCCTCCGCTATGTTTCCCACCGTCGATCTCCTTTGAGATCTGATGGTCTAGATTGGTCTTCTCCCCACTGTTGAATATTCCACTATCAACCAGTTCCGCCACGTCAACTCCACGTGCCTCACCATACATTCGCCCCTCCCGTCTTATATTATCATTCAAAGGGTCGAAATTCAAAGGTTTTCATTCATTTTCCTCCCGCGTCACCTTCCGACTGTAATATTTACCATTTTCACCACACTACAGGTCTTCCACGACAGTTTTGCCATCTAACCAGTCTGCATTGTCAATCTAGCCACCCCCCATTGCGTCCACCACATCCATTGTTTTCTTAAAAAGTTGCGTGTTTCTGCAGGGTTTCCAAAAAGGCGGAAAACCATCATGACTCATAGGAATCATTGTAAGCGGCACATTGAGCAGAAAGAATTTAATCTGGGAGCTGGTACTACAGGGAAATGTCAAGAAGGGTGGAGGAAGTATAAATTCCATCAAAGGACAGAGTTTGAAACTTCGTGAGCCCCATCCGACGCCATTATAGCCCAGATCTTGCAAATCGAGACATTTATGGAGCAGTGGAGAGAGAACCTTCTAATGATCAAGTATTTCATCATTCAGTATTGAAGGATTGAACCTTAATACAACAGGTTTAGGGGCAAAGCAACAGATCAGTGAACCTAAGGATCATGCAGAAAGTACAGCACGCAGATATTCATGAAATCAAGGTTCAAATCAGCAGAATGTTTCTTCTAGAACAAGGACACGATACACATTATTGTTTCAGTTTATATTGTGTTCAAGCAAGGTTCCCCCCCCCCCCTTTTACAACAATCCTATGCTATCAAAAGCGTTTATTTCACAATTATGGCAGTCCATTCAGTCATTTTGTTTATACACCAAAGTGCTGCATAGTACTGCAGTGAGAGTACATTTAGGGCCATATTAGAGTAATTGGAAGCCTGAAGGAGATCATTCGTGCACCCAAAATTTCCAGAGGTTAATGCTCTGAGTTTAAAACAGAATGGGCTTCGGCCCCCTCCTCTTTTGAGTGTTAATACTGCATTTAGTTTTCTACCTACCTCCTCTGCTTCTCTTCAGCTATAAAACTCATGAGAAAAACGTTGTAAAGGTTGTTGATAAGTTATCAAAGAAGTGAAAGTAGTTTCTTCTGATACACAGTCGTTGTGTAAAGATTGTAAGATAGGTTGAAGGAGATGTTTTCAGATTGAGTATTCAGCTATTGGCAATATTGTACTTGATTGGTATTGTTATTTAATATGACAAGCACATTTCGTTGGATCCTGATCTGAAGCAGCGATGATGTTTTCCTATCTCTGTGTTTATATTCATTTCATTTCGTTTCTATTGGCTTGCATGAGAATATTGGCATAGGATTTACCTTTGTTAGGTACCCTATGTTTCTGCTCTCCTTGCCATTTATGTTTCTCTTCTAAATGTATTATCTGAGACATGATTTCAGTTGGTTTAACCAGTGTAGTGGATGTTATTTCCTACTCTCTGATGTATGAATTAAATGAATTCAGTTCTTAGATGCTTCTTGTGATAGATTTAGTTGGAGGATTTGGGAACACTGGGGATTAGAGTTAGCCCTGTCCACTAGGATCCTTGTACGACCTGCTGATCTCTAATTTTGTGCTCTAAAATCTGTGTCATCTCCCCCTCCCTACTTTCCATATCACATGATCATCTTGAAAGATCCTAAGTTTCAGATGACTAGCCCAATTGAAAGCATGCCTATTGATTAGCAATAAAATCCTTTCCTAACTCCATTTCCCAATGGTTTTGAATATTTCCTGGAATATTTCACCTTTGCCTTATCCCTCTTTTCTCATCCTGGCTTATATTGAACCCTTCATTCCTGATAACCAGCAACCAAAACAAACAGTCAACAAACAAACCAAGAGCCTTATAACTAGCCTAAAATCATAACATTTGAGCCTCATAGACATAAACCTTTGCTCATACAGAGAGATCCCTCTCTGGACCCAGGAGGGCTAGATCCTAAGGTCTGAAAGTGGTTTTGATGTTGTCTCATCTTTTGGTCTTTCCAATCTAGCCAAAACATGGGAACCCCAACATAATGGAGAATCCACTAGGGAAACTCTTGAGTGATTTTCACCTTAAACATCTTTAGGCATTCAAAAGGCCGACAATATCTGGTTAGTTTGGCAGTTAAACACTCCTATTCTTACATCAACCTCTACACCATTTGTTGTGTTTTCCCATAATCTTGGACAGAGTCTGGAAAGGGCCAGGTAGCCTCTGGATCTCACACTCTTTCGGAGGTGACATGTATGGTAAATGCCCACCCGGTCAATATCTGGTTAGATTTTTTTGTGTTTTGAAGATATCCTTGAAAAGGGACATTTCAAGGGCACTGTGGTGGACATTGTACCCTCCAAAAAACATCCTAAACCTTCCACCTGGTGACCCCATAGTTCCCTAAACATTTCAAAGACTCCACTGGTGATCATTAGGCCTGCTGATTATCTTGGTTCACATTAGACTCCATTGGGAGACCAGCCCCCATAACAACATCAACTACAGTAGAAGTAATAAGTAGGGTTAAGCTGCTTGGTCGGAAACAACATTCTGGCTTCTAGAACCATCCATACAAGAGCTTACCCTGACCCAGACCCACCTGAAATTGTTGAAAATCCTGAGAGCATCCTCAAGGGAGCTCATACACCTAAAAGATCAACTATTTCCAAACACATCCATAGAGCTAATTCTGCACCAGAAGATCTTACAGCTCTATCACACTTTCACCTTGACCTAGACTTACCTAACATCTTATCTAGAACTAGGTCATTCAGTAGCTTAGATCAGCTAGACCCTAAGCTTCCTAATTCACCACGGCAAAGTGGTAGACACCTTGGGAATAGACAGACCCTTCCATCTACTCCTCCTGATTTACATTTCATACAAAACTTAGGGCTCAATCACCCTAGGTGTGCTCATCAGTCCTCTGCTGGTCATAATATCCTTGTCATCCATATACCAACTGCCCAAGTTAACCCTTTACCTCATCAAAATATCATTATGGCAGCCTGGTATGCACCCCTAGTGTTACCTCAGCCTCTAGTACCCTTACCAAATGACTATCAGTCTAAAATCCCACACTTCACTGCAAAAGAGTCCATCACAACCCAACAACATGTAGATAAGATGGAGGATTCTTTCGACTACATGGAAATTAATGATGATACAGTCAAAATGAGAATCTTTTCCCAGAGCTTAGGGGGTGATGTGAAGAAATGGTTCAAGGGCCTGCCTCCAGGCAGCATCAATGATCTTCCAGGCTTATATCAGACTTTCATAAACAAATGGGAAACTAGGGTGAATCCTCACCAACTCCTGGTATAATACATGACCCTTAAGAGAAACGTAGGAGAGAGTGTCCTCGATTACACAACGAGGTTCAACAGCATTTATAATGCTCTTCCTTCACATATGAAACCTCCACAAGGCATGGCCCTAGCAAAATACCCTGAAGGCTTTGATGCTGACATGGCTTATGAGCTTAGGGATAAGAAATACAACACATTGGAGGACATGCAGAAGGGTGCAGTGAATATAGAAGCCAACCTGATTGAGAAAAGAGCAAGACTGAAAGCTGAGAGAAGGGTAACATACAGAGATGAAAATGTAGCCTTCACATCTGACCAAAATTATGATAATCTGTCTAAAAATGTGGAAAGGTTACAACAAATGATGGAAAAGATGGTTGTCACCGTTATAAATCAGAACAAGAACCAGAACCAGAACTTTAGAATAAAAAATAACGCTCCCAACAGACAAAGAGAATCAGATCAACAAGTTATTCCCCCATTCCAAGAGAATTTTCTTGATGAAGATGAGGGAATCATAGAAGAGTCTGAGGGAAACAAAATTAATATGTTTGAAATAGAAGATTCAATCCATAACTGTTATTCAAAAGAAGACCAGCCTTCACCCTCTAGTTGGGAGGAGGAATGGTTGGAATCTGAAGATTATAGATTAGGATTTGAAAATGCCATGATGCAGGTCAGAGAACGGTATGAACTTAGAAGAAAAAAGAGTCAAGAAACTGCCAAACCCAAAGCTTCTAAAAAGAGGCCTGAGGAAACTTCTAAAAGAGTCAAGAAACTGCCAAACCCAAAGCTTCTAAAAGAGGCCCGAGGAAATTTCTAAAGCAACTATTGAAACCAACAAATCAGCAGCTGAGAGTTCTGGAAAGGATAAAGGAAAAGACAACCAAAACACGAATGCACAAGGTAAACCAGCTAGCAGTACTAGCACTGCAGTTAGTGCTTCTGATAGAAATACCACAAACACTATACATAATGAGAATCAGCACATTGATTCAGCCACCAAAGCAGTGGAAAACAAAACAGAGATGAGCATTCCCAAGATTCAGTTCACTTTCAATTTGGAAAGTTAAATTCAAAGAATTAAAATCTCTGTCCCACTTTTTGAGCTGGCCACTCAGGATGTATATAAAGGCCATATTTTGAAGGCTTTGAAACTTAGTGAGAATGGTGGCTCTGTCAATTTGAATGATGATCAGCCTGCCCTCTTGTTTGGTCCTAAGATAGAGGGGAAGTTTCAGGAAGGGGTAGTTCCACCTTTCTATATCAGTCTCAACATTCACGACAAGATCCTGCATAATGCAATGCATGATTCTAGAGCATCTCATAACCTAATGCCTAAGGTAGTTATAGAAATACTAGGTCTAGAGATAACCAGACCCTATAAAGACTTATACTCATTTGACTCTAGCAGAGTAAAATTCTTGGGCCTGATTAAAGATCTATGTGTGAGTTTGACCCAAATCCCAGCGAAATGTATGGTCATGGATCTTGTGGTGGCAGATGTGTCACCCAAGTATGGCATGTTATTATCAAGATCATGGGGAGCCAAGCTGCAGGGTACAATGCAGATGGATGGCTCGTATGCCACAATCCCAATCTTTGGCCAACTTAGAAAACTGTATAGGGAGACACAGATGAAATTCCTAGTCAGTAGCCCCGAAAAACTAGAAAATTCACCTGTTTATTCTGTACATACGGACCTTGACTCCTTCATCTTTTGTAGTGATGAATCCTTAGAAGATTCGGGGTCCCAAAATAGAGATACAAACGGAGAGGCAGGAGCTATTGATTTTAACATAATGGCTGCTCTGGATTTAGAGGACAACGAAGAAGAAAATCGCAACGAAACCTGTAGGATATGCGGTGGAGACCTAACCCCGAGTGAACAAGAAACAGAGCGTAAACAGCCATCTGGCCAGATCCCTGAGACTCATACATGTCACAAGGAACAAAGCGATCCACAACCCATTATAGACCCTATAACGCAACATAGTGGTGAAACTAGCCACAGGGAAAAGAATGACACCGAAACCAAGAGTGAACCCCTATGGGTGATGAAATTTGATGGGTCATGCACCAAGAGAACTGCCAGAGCGGGGGTATGGTTACACAATACAGAAAATGAATATGCTGAGAGCCACGCCTGTAGCCTGCATTTCAAATGCACAAATAATGTCGCTGAATACGAGGCTCTGATCCTGGGTCTAAATCTGTTGATGAAATTGGGAGCCCGTAAGATAGTTGTGCAGGGAGATTCTGATCTGGTGATAAAACAGGTAAATGGGGAATACACGGTGAAACATCCTAGGCTAAGATCATATAGGAATGACACCATGGATCTACTGAAAACGTTTGTTGAATACAAATTAGTGTTCATTCCTAGGAGTTAAAATGTCATTGCAAATGGATTAGCTTGCCTAGCTAGTTCCTACCCCAAGACTCCCAGAGACCAACAGATCATCTTTCAGACCAAATTTAGACCTGTTGTTCCAGATAACGAAAAATATTGGCAGGTTTTTGAAGGTGATAAACAGATCGAAGATTTTTTGGTAGGCAGAAACGAGTTTGAATTTTCTGATTTAGACTCCAAATCTGACAGTAGCCGCCTAAGTGAAGAATCGTTAGATGAGGAAGAAATACCCTGTAACATAGAAATAAAATCTTTAGATGAACAGACTGGAAACCCAGATCACAAATGTGAAAATGCAGATAGTGAATAGGTAGAGGTGTTGCAGGCCAAAGATAAAAATATACCTAGAGGACCTTTTTGACTTTGATGATGTGGAAAAAAAGCCCACTATCAAACATACAGACTCTGATGTGGAAGAATGAAACATAGGCACCAAGGAGAATCCCAAAATGATTAAACTGGCTAAGTCTCTACCTACAAACATGAAGAAGAAATACATTGACCTTTTCAAGGAATTCATTGATGTGTTTGCATGGATCTATGAGGACTTAAAGGCCTATGACACAAACATCATCCAGCACAAAATACCCTTGAAAGAAAATCAGAAGCCCTTTAGGCAAAAACTTCACAGAATCAATCCCAAACAATTGCCTGCAGTAGAGAAGGAGATTAAGAAAATGTATGAAGCAGGTATAATTGTGCCGGTGAGGTTCTCTAATTGGGTATCAAACTTAGTGGCTGTGAGGAAGAAAACAGGAGAAATAAGATTGTGCATAGACTTCAGGAATCTTAATAGAGCCTCACTCAAGGACAATTACCCTTTTCCTAAAATGGAACATATCCTTCAGAAGGTAGTGGGCTCTAAAAGAATCTCCTTGCTGGATGGCTTTTCAGGTTATAACCAAGTCTTAGTGATCCTAGAAGACCAACTCAAAACAACTTTTACCACTCCATGGGGTACCTTCATGTATGTGAAGATTCCTTTTGGATTGATGAACGCTGGAGCCACCTTCCAAAGAGCGATGGACATAGCATTTTTAGATGAGATAGGGCACTTCATTGTTATCTACTTAGATGACATAAAAGTCTTTTCCAAGACCGAAGAAGAACACCTGAAACATCTGAGAAAATTATTCAAAAAATGTAGAAGGTTTGGTCTGTCCCTGAACCCTAAAAAGACTGTCTTTGGGCTACAATAAGGTAAACTTCTTGGCCACATTATATCCGAGGAGGGAATCAGGATAGACCCATAGTGATTTGAGGGAATACTACAGATCATACACCCCAGAAACATCAAGGAATTACAGTCTTTCATTGGGAAGATTAGCTTCCTTAGGAGGTTTATTCCAAATCTGGCTGAACACCTTAGGAACATGAATAACATGCTGAAGAAAGGTGCAAGAGTTAAATGGACCGTGGGAGCTAAAAAATCTTTTGAATCAGTGAAACTTGCACTTACCCAAGCTCCCGTCCTAATCAGTCCAGATTTCTCCAAAGATTTCCTGATCTTTTCATTCGCCTATGAGCATACAGTGGCTGCAGTCTTACTGCAGAAAAACACAGAGGGAATGGAACAGCCAATTTCCTTCTTTAGCAAAGCACTCAGAGATGCACCCTTGAAATACAACATCATGGAGAAATAGGCCTATGCTCTGATTAAGGCCTTGAAAGACTTCAGGGTGTACATATTGCATTCTCACACCGTAGCTTATGTGCCCAACATCATAGTGAAATATATACTGTCCCAAGACCCAGATGGGAAACGGGGCAAATGGATAGCCGTGATCTTAGAGTATGACCTTGAGATAAAACCCACCAAACTCATTAAAGGTCAGGGCTTAGCTAAGTTAATGGCTGAATCAAACCTACAAGCCCTAGACATTAAGATGATAAGTACCTTGGATGAGCAACAAGAATTGCCTGATCTCACTGTTGAAGAAAAATTTCAGAGCTCTCCTTGGTATTCCAACATTCTGTATGTGCTTACACACCTCAATGCCCCTCTCGGATTATCAAAGACCAAGGCCATATTCTTAAAGCTAAAAGCCAGAAATTACTGCATTTTGAATGAAAACTTATACTGGAAGAATCCTAATGGCCTATTGCTTAAATGTTTTCTTGAAAATGAGGCAGAGAGGGTTAAACAAGAATTCCATGCTACAGAATGTGGGGGCCACCTGAGTTGGAAAGCCAATGCAAACAAAATACTCAGAGTTGGCTACTATTGGCCCACGCTCTTCAGTGATGTCCATAAAATTATAGTTGCCTGCCACAAATGCCAGATCTTTGAGGGCAAAAGAAAAATCCTCCCTTTACCCCTACAACCCATCACTGTCGAAGGTCCCTTTCTGCAATGGGGCCTAGATTTCATAGGGGAAATTCACCCTGCTTCTTCTTCACAACAAAAATGGATCCTAACAGCCACAGACTACTTCACTAAGTGGATAGAGGCCATACCCACTAGGAATGCCACAGACTTAGTCATCATTAGTTTCCTAGAAGGTCACATCCTGTCTCGGTTTGGCTGCCCAAGGAAAATAATCACTGATAATGCTACTGCTTTCAGATCCAAAAAGATGGTTGATTTTTGTCACAAGTATCAAATAGCACTCGGTCATTCAACTGGATATTACCCTCAAGGTAATGGATTAGCTAAATCATCAAACAAGAGCCTGGTGATCATCATCAAAAAGCTGTTGGAAGAGAACAAAAAATCATGGCATAACAAGTTAGTACATGCTTTGTGGGCTGACAGGCTTACAACAAAAAAGTCCATTGGCATGTCACCATTTCAGCTTTTCTATGGAACAGAAGTAGTATTCCCTACCAGCCTTGGGATACCAGTGATCAAACTGATCCAGGAGATCCAAACGGAAGAAGATAGCCTGGTGAGGAGAATAGATCAGACAATCCATCTCTAGCAAACAAGGGAAAAGGTCTACAACAGAGCAGTGAAGGTTTAGGAAAATATAAAGAGATTGTTTAACAAGAGAACCAAAGCTGCTGATTTTAAAATTGGAGATAAAGTTTTGAAGTGGGACTCAAGGAGAGAGGACAAAGGAAAGCATGGCAAGTTTGACAGCTTGCGGCAAGGTCCATACATCATCCAGACCACCGTGGGTCCAAATGTGTTTTTTCTACAGGAATTAGATGGTACAGAGCTGTTTGGGGGTCCTGTCAATGGCAGGATGCTCAAGCACTACTTCTGCTGATATTTCATTTCCAGTTTCATTTCCATTGTACATACCATTGCAGTTTTTGTTTTCAAGGAGAAAAGAGAAAATGTTCCAAAAAAAAAAAAGAGGAAAAGAGAGGTTCAAACATGCTTAAATCATGAACCTCTAATGTGCAAAAGATTGGCTCTAATGAACTCAAAACCTGAGCCAAATAAAGTAAAACAGTTGGTCCTAACATGCCCAAAATCTGGACCAGCAAAGAAGAAAGAAGAATCAACTCCAACATGCTTAAAATCAGAGCTGAAATGAAGAAGGAGTGACTCTAACAAACTCAAAACCTGAGTCACAAGGAGAGAAGGATACTCTAAAAGATTTCAGATTTCAAGCCTTCACAGTTTTGTCTTCAGTTTTGCAAGTTTCTGTCCATGTGCGACTATCTTTATGCCATGGTCCACAGCAAGCCAAACAGTCTAATCCTGGCTTGGCTGTTTTTCAATTTTTGTTTTAGAATGTAGAGAAGAAATCTGCTGGACAGTCTAATCCTAGCAGATATTAGATTAGGTAGAGAAACACATGAGACCAACAGTTTAATCTGGTCTCATGGATCAATAAGGGTAGATTTAGAATAGGTTTATTTTTTGTTAACAAAATAAAATGATGTAAAGGGTCTGCTAGCTCAAATGCACCCTAGAAGAAGAAAAAATGCTAGGATTGTAGTATGGGTAGGTAGATTGTTGAGGAAAGTTTTTCTGCTGATGTAATGTCTTCATATTGTGGCAGCTGATCAAAGAAAGAAAAGGATGTTCCAAGCAGCAGGCAACTGGCCTACTCCAAAGATCTATTCTCTAAATTCTTGACTCCTTCAAGAAGAAGCCATCCCCATGTGGAGCCACTGTTAGCCCCATATGATTTCCTTGACAAAGCAAGCAAGGGGCTAATTTGTTGTATAAGCCTGCAAGGAATAAATTTCCCTTGTAAACACATAATCCTTGTAGCCTTTACATGTCCCCTACCTTTAACTATTTCCCTCTACTGTTACGGAGTCTATGAGCCTCAATGATTGCTAAATATCCTGCTCCAAAAAATCCTGCATTACCCCTTATACCCCTGCAAAGTGTCCCTTTTTCCCTTTTTCCCTCTTTCTATGAATGTGCCCATGCTCCCCTCTATTCTCCTATTAACCCTCTGAAAGCCCCCAAGATCCCCTTTAAATCCCATTTTTTCCCTTTGTTTAAACCTTTTTACCCTTTTCCTCCCTATCGTTACCCTTCATAGGCTTCAAAATGCATTAAAAGGGTTAAAAACCCACTTTGAAACATCATATCAAGTCTAGCCCCTCTTTTGTTGGCCCTCACACCTTTCCTTCCACGTGATCATAGCGCTGGAACCACCTGCCAGAGCAAAAATCGTTTATCTCCAATCCATGTCGGGCGCGACACCAGCTGTTGATCTTGGTAGATCGGACGGCTATCATTAAATCTTCGATGCCTGTGTTTCTCCATTCAAATCTCCGATCGCGCCATCACCGTCTATTTAAACGTTGATCTGACGGTCCGAAATGCGCCCGCACCGGTGGTCCCCATGCACTATTCATAAACCCGGTGGTTTCTATCGCACCGCCTTTGGGCGGAGGGTGGTATTCTCCGATCGGCCAACGATTCCACTCAGCATTCGACGCGTGGCTCCTGTACGGTTTCAAAACCGCTTGCCCATCGCGCGTTAACGTTCGGCATGGGATGCACAATGATATTCTCGTGCACCGTCTGATCTGGGGTAGTTGATCCAACGGTCGTCATTCCATGAAGCTGCACTAGGTTTAACCCACGGCCACCATACCCCTGGCGCATTGTTCGTTGTCCTCTGCTGTGTTTCTCACCGTCAATCTCCTTTGAGATCTGACGGTCCAGATTGGTTTTCTCCCCACTATTGACTATTCCACTGTCAACCGGTTCCGCCACGTCACCTCCACGTGCCTCACCATACATTCGCCCCTCCCGTCTTATATTATCATTCAAAGGGTCGAAATTCAAAGGTTTTCATTCATTTTTCCTCCCGTGTCACCTTCTGACTGTAATCTTTACCGTTTTCACCACACTACAGGTCTTCCATGACATTTTTTCCATCTAACCAGTCTGCATTGTCAGTCTAGCAACCCCCTGTTGTGTCCACCACCTCCATTGTTTTCTTAACAAGTTGCGTGTTTGTGCAGGGTTTCCAGAAAGGTGTAAAACCGCCATGACTCATAGGAATCATTGTAAGCAGCGCATTGAGCAGACAAAATTTAATCTGGGAGCTGGTACTACAAGGAAATGTCAAGAAAGGTGGCAGCAGTATAAATTCCATCAAAGGATAGAGTTTGAAACTTCGCGAGCCCCATCCGGCGCCATTATAGCCCAGATCTTGCAAATCGAGACATTTATGGAGCAGTGGAGAGAGAACCTTCTAATGATCAAGGATTTCAACATTTAGTATTGAAATATTGAACCTGAATACAGCAAGTTTAGGGGCAAAGCAACAGATCAGTGAACCTAAGGATCATGCAGAAGGTACAACACACATAGATTCATTAAATCAGGGTTCAAATCAGCAGAATGTTTCTTCCAGAACAAGGACACAGTACACATTATTTTTTCAGTTTATATTGTGTTCAAGCAAGGTTTACCCCCCCCCCCTTTACAGCAATCCTATGCTATCAGAAGCGTTTATTTCACAAGCATGGCAGTCCATTCATTCTTTTTGTTTATACACCAAAGTACTGCACAGTACTGCAGTCAGAGTACATTCAGGGCCATATCAAAGTAATTGGAAGCCTGAAGGAGATCATTCGTGCACCCAAAATTGCCAGAGGTTAATGCTCTGAGTTTAAAACAGAATGGGCTTCGGCCCCCTTCCTCTTCTGAGTGTTAATGCTGCATTTAGTTTTCTACCTACCTCCTCTGCTTCTCTTCAGCTATAAAACTCATGAGAAAAACATTGTAAGGTTGTTGATCAGTTATCAGAGAACTGAAAGTAGTTTCTTTTGAGACACAGTCTCTGTGTAAAGATTGTAAGATAGGTTGAAGGAGATGTTTTCAGACTGAGTATTCAGCTATTGGAAATATTGTACTTGATTGGTATTGTTATTTAATATGACAAGCACATTTATTTGGATCCTGATCTGAAGCAGCGGTGATGTTTTCCTATCTCCGTGTTTATATTCATTTCATTTCGTTTCTACTGGTTTGCATCAGAATATTGGCATAGGATTTACCTTTGTTAGGTACCCTATGTTTCTGCTCTCTTTGCCATTTATGTTCCTCTTCTGAATGTATTATCTGAGACATGATTTCAGTTGGTTTAACCAGTGTAGTGGATGTTATTTCCTGCTCTCTGATGTATGAATTAAATGAATTCAATTCTTAGATGCTTCTTGTTATAGATTTAGTTGGAAGATTTGGGAACACTGGGGATTAGAGTTAGACCTGCCCACTAGGATCCTTGTATGACCTGCTGATCTGTAATTTTGTGCTCTAAAATCTGTGTCATCTCCCCCTCCCTACTTTCCATATCACATAATCATCTTGAAAGATCCTAAGTTTCAGATGACTAGCCCAATTGAAAGCCTGCCTATTGATTAGCAAGCAAATCCTTTCCTGACTCCATTGCCCAATGGTTTTGAATATTTCCTGGAATATTTCACCTCTGTCTTATCCCTGTTTGCTCATCCTGGCCTATATTGAACCCTTCATTCCTGATAACCAGCAACCAAACAAACAGTCAACAAACAAACCAAGAGCCTTATAACTAGCCTAAAATCATAACATTTGAGCCTCATAGACATAAACCTTTTCTCATACAGAGAGATCCCTCTCTGGACCCAGGAGGGCTAGATCCTGAGGTCTGAAAGTGGTTCTAATGTTGTCTCATCTTTTGGTCTTGCCAATCTGGCCAAAACATGGGAACCCCAACAGAATGTACATCATATGTAAAGTTAGATTAGGATAGGTAGATATGCAAAATAAACTCAACCTTGTGACCATATTTTTAGCTCTAGATTGTTTGGAAAAATGAAAAAACGCAAAAACAAAGAAAGGTCAAAAAAGAGGGAAAATTTGAAAAGAGGTAAAGCCCCATACCCAAAAAATAGTACTACTGAAAGTGAGCAACCTTAAATGCCACTACTAGTTCAAAAAAGAAAGCCTTGTTTCAGTCATACCACCTAATCATGGCTAAAACATGTTTTAAATTTACTATTGATAAGTTAGTGAAAGATAGTCAAATTATGAAAACTTGACTTGTCAAAAGATAGATTAGGGAAGAAGATACTAGTTCCACATGCTTAAAACAAAACCAAGGAGAAAGATGGGGATGAATAGCAAACAATGTATCCTAGCCCTAATTTTTCTAGTCTTATTTTGTACAAAGATAACATTTGTGTGCAGCTTGTTATTATGCCACAAACTCATGGTAAGTTAGATTGTCTAATCATGATTTAACCATTCTTTCAATTTCATGTTTATAGCTTAGTGAATGAATCCTGTCAAATAGTTTAAATTTGACAGTTGAATACTCTAGGTAGAGAATCAAAGGAGTTCATTAGCATAATTTGAACTCTTGGAAGAAATAAGATAGAAGTAGATAGTTTGTTTTGTTTTGAAAATAAAAAGATGTCAAGGTTGCTAGTCCAAATGCACCCAAGGAAGAAAAAAATGTCAGGAAAGTAGGTTGGGTAGGTAGAGATGAAGTTGAGGTAATCATACCTTTCATATTATTGAGATCATAGCTTCAAGCAAGCATCAATAAGAGAAAAGAGGTAAAATTATGTCCAATGATGAGGCACTGGTCTCCATTAAGACAGAGATCTAAAAGTTCTGGACACCTTCTGAAAAGGAGTTTCTCTCCCCAAGTGAAGCCATGGTTAGTCATCAGTAATTTTTTCCTTCATACATGACTAAATCATTTCCCTAGATTTCTAGAAGCAAAGTTCATGAACATTGTGAGTTCTAGAAATATCACTGCCTTCATCATCCTTAAGATAATTTTTCACTATTTCACCATCCCTTCATGTCAATCTCAGCTCACCTATACCATAAGACACATCATGGTCTCATGCCACTCAGTTTTTCTTTGTTGTGTCACCTTTGGTCTCAGCCCTCTATTTTGTTTTGCCTAAGTCCTCCATTGTCCATCTAGGGATTTTAAGGGCATTTTTTCTTGGTTTCATGACCTCCATGGTTAACCATCAACAAGGATTTTATCTTGACTCTATTACACCTCCTCCCATCCTTAATATACCTTCATAAACACTTCCCATCACTCCTATCCCTCAAATTCATCATTTTTCTACAAAACCTAGTCTATTACCACAATTTGACACTTTTTAAGACTAGGCATGTGTTTTTCCCTTTTGGACCCCTTCCCCTCACTCAATCCTTCAACTTCCACATTCACCTACTCCCTAATATGTATCCCTATCCCCAAAAATTTCCCCAAGAACTTAGACAACCCTTAACCCCTTCATTCCCATCCCTCTACAACGCAGCCCTAAATCCCCTACACCAAACCCTAATTTCCTCTTCCAACTAAGCTAGGGTTTGCTATGGAAAAGAGGCATAAGAGTAGAAGATCCATATGGTATATCATATCTGAAATAATGAAGCCATACCAACTCATAAGCATCATGCCTCCATCATTTTTTAAGAATTCATTCCAATGGCCTAGTCATTTGCCACACCTAGGGCCAGTTTTGCTTAAAAATATGTTTCTAACCAAACAGAGATGAATTTGGTAAAAGTGAGAGAGGTTTTTTTCCATAATAGGGCCAGGAAGAGAAAAATCCTTCATATTTTACACAGGTATCATGGTTTGGGGGAAATGTAAAAAATATAGGTGTCATGAGAGAATTTTTGCACTGCTGGAGTGACCTTGGGAAAATAAGCCTTTCTCATAGCTAGAGCGTCCAAATGAATTTCGTGATGAGCCAAATGAAAACTGTAGTTAAATATATTTCCAATTAGCTATTAGGATCTCAATTTGGAATTTAGGAAGACATCCAAAAGTGGCCTGCACCAGCACTCTACATTTCTGCACCATCATTCAACACTTTTTGACCAATGTTGGCAGAATCAGTTTTTGGACAGGTAAATGGACACCAGATGGAAAACCAAAATCAGTCTTGGAACATAGACTCAAAAACAACTATCACAGCCCCAAATCCAACTTCGGGAAGGTCCTCACAACTTTTCTGCAAGTTGACCCTTTTTGGCGCTGTGCACAGGAGAAGTTTGGCTAGAATTGCCAAAAAATGGTCGAAATCAGTATTTTCCTCTTCAAATTTTCCCCAGGCTCTTACACAAGTTGAAAAGGTTTGGTGGTCACTTTTCTTTGCCCTCCAAGTGTTCTTGGGAAGATGGTTCAAAAGGGTCAAGTGAAGATGATAAGTCCTCCTTCCTAAACAAGTAGATGTTGTTAGTACGAATATTTCGTCGTAAAAGATCACTTTAGCTACGCATAAAAAATAGCCCTAACATCGATTATGGCTACCAAATATATTTAAATCTGCAATTAGGTGATCCAAATAATGCTGCACAAATCCAGATCTAAGCATAAAAGACATTAAGTAGATAAAATAAAATGTGGCTCCATGCATCCAATAGACAAGACAAGAACAATGTATTTGAAAGAATTTTTATATTATATTAAAAAGGGGGCATCTAAGAGGAAAGCAAGAAAGGTGTTTCCCAGTTCTCCTCAATGGGATGGGTTCTTGAAAGTCAACGTTTCAGATCTAAAATTCCTCTCTCTTGTTGTTTTAGAAAACCCAAACAAACATAGAACTCAATGGGAGCTCACAAGGCAAAAATGGAGAATGTGACCTAGTATAGATCCAGAGTGATCTAATGCAATGGAGGTGACTAATGAATGGGGAAAACCCTTCTATTTATAACAAAATATTGGGGTGTTCTAGAACTCGGTGCATGAATAAAATATTATTAATCAAATTCTAGAATCACCCTTTAAGAATGTTTTATTATATTTGTTGGAGGGAAAAGGTCTTTTGACTTGGGTCAATTCCTTTATTTATAAAAAATAAATAAATAAATGATTTATTTATTATTTTAGGGAGATGGTGGGAATATAATTAAATAAATAATGATTTATTTAATTATTTAAAAATGATTTAGTCAAATTTAACTAGGAATATTATATAAATAATGATTTAAATAACTTATTCCTAGGAAATAATCAAATAAATAATGATTTATTTTATTAATTTCCCTGTTTTGGGTTAAATATGATCGGGAAATATAAAAAAATGTTATTTCACATGGTAAAAGAAATTTTACTTAGGGTAAAATTGGTCTTACATGGTGTACTTGGGTTCATCTAATTATAATAGGTTAGATGACCAAAAAAATGGTGTAACGGATTGCCCCCCAACGTACGTGTGTTAGGAGAAAATCGTATCACCGAAGTACATTGTAAGACTCAATCACTAGACATCTAGAGGGAAGTGAGAGAGAAAAATGTAAGGTAGTCTAATGTGCTAAAGGACTAGACCCTGAGGAGACGAGACTTATAGGTGCAAAAAGTCTCTAGTTTATGAAGTGGTACCTGTGTGAAAGGCGGCGGGGGAGGCATACCTATGCCCATCGAGACAAAGTACACAGAATAGGAAGTCCAGTAAACAAGGAACCAAACTATGAAGAATATGTTGGCGTAAATAGGAGCCAGAAAAATAGAATGATGAATCCTACATATATGCGATGCCTGGAATAAGCGTCAGGACTTATACAATAATATTTTAGTACATGAGATAAAAATACACCCAAATGCCTCCTACACACGGGGAAGGGCTCACAAAATCTGACTAATATATGCAAATTGAAGAGGTGATGTAAGCGGCTGAGGCTAATATCATCAAATGGGAGGAGATGCATCAAGGGCTGAAATGAAGAAGTCATCCGGGCATGTGGGGGGCTACCTGTAGGGCCACCCCCTCATGAGGGTTGAGATATCTCACACACACCCGTTAATCACCAATAGCTGCTACTGCATCACTGGAACATCAAGTGTATAGATCACGATCATGCTGAAAAGAGCTCGAACCAAGGTACACTGCCCCCTAGACCTGGCTTCTGGAGTAAATGAGCTAATGTTGACAGAAGTAGGTCCGCCACAGGTGAGGCAATAAGGGAACCTCAACTAAGGCACGAGAGAAAATAGTAGAGCAACTAACAGATGGACAGTAATGATGATAATGAAATGGGAGAAGATCCAAAGGGGAGCACAAAAGACATGAGTACAAAATGGTATCTCATGACGGGAATTGACACGAACAGGAATGAGTATAGAGGCAAAGTGGTGCCCCCAATGAAATGTGTTGTAAGTGAGATTTTGAGGAGAGGTGAGGTAAGGCTTCATGGACAACAGGTGTCCTGGTGAAGTAGAAAAATGCAAAAACAAACAGATGCTAGCTATCTAAAAGAAAATAAAACATGCATTTCGAATGGGAAATGCTAAGGGTAATATCTCTTAAGATAGAGTGCATTGCGAGGATTAGGAAGGATGTTGCCTTCAAAGTCAACTAAAAGATATGCCCCCTTACCAAGGTCTTTACTGATAATGTAAGGAACTAGCCATAATGAGTTGAACTTCCCATGACCGAGGGTATCATGGGCCTAGTAATATACTAGAACACGGTCACCTTCATGAAAGGTACGAGGGTGGAATTTGCAGTCATACTAAGCTTTGGTGTGCTTTTTGGCTGCTTCAAGAGTTTGCAATGCAACTCGACGGTCTTCAGAGGCGCGCTCGAGCATCATAAGTTATTGTTCTAGAGGTTGGGTATCAGGGAGAAGTTCGACGGCCAAGTGAAGGGAAGGGATTTCACACTTGATCGGTAAGACTGCCTCCTCGCCAAAGACAGGGTGGAAAGGCGTGAAACCGGTGGCAGTTTTAACAGAAGTACGATAAGCCCACAAATCAGGGAAGAGCATGAGATGCCAATTGGTTTTGTGCTTATTCACCGTTTGTTGAAGCATGGTCTTAAGAATTTTGTTGACCGCTTCAACTTGGCCATTACCTTGGGGGTAATAGGAAGATGAATGTTGGTGCTCAAAACCAAATAGGGAGGATAGCTCATGCCAAATCTCATCTTCAAAATGTCAGCCATGGTCAGAGACTAATTTTTTTGGAACTCCAAAGTGAGCAATGACGTGGTTAAAGAAAAAGAGGGTTGCGGTAGCTAGCATATTGTTGAATGTTGGCATAGCTTCGGCCCATTTAGTGAAATATTCAACTGCCACGATGATATATTTGTGGTTACCAGCGGATAGAGGTAGACATTCCATAAAGTCAATGGCCCATTTACAAAAAGGACCAGTTGTGACGACAGGATGGAGGGGAGCGGGAGGAGCTCGCGCCTTGGGGGAAAAATGTTGGCAATTGGGACAGTGTTTGACTACCTCAATGCAATCACTGAAGAGCAAAGGCCAAAAATACCCAACACGCATGATTTTTTGGGCAGTGGCGAGGCCAGAGAGGTGGCCACCACAAGCGCCGCTATGACAGGCATTGAGGACTTCCTCGGCTTCAGCGTGTGTGAGGCAACGACGAAGGACAGTATCTACTCCACGACGATAAAGGTCATCTCCGATTATAAGGTAGCGAGAGGCGTGGTGTCGGATACGTCATCGAGCATCACAATAAAGATGAAGGGAGAAATTTTGGGTTTGCAAGTAAGTAAGGATGTCATCGTACCAAGGATCGTTAGTGGTGATGGAAAATAAATGTTCATCGGGAAGAGCATCATTAATTGGAGTATCTTGCATCCTGGTAGGAAAATCAGAAATGAGTTCAATGAGGACTAAACCTTTCTTACTTTTTTGGGTGAAAAATTCAAGGTCGAATTCTTGGAGGATAATGACCCAACGAGTGTACTTCCCACCGAGGATGCATCGACTCAATAGGAAAGCCATGGGGTTGGAATCAGTCACAACCTTGGTGGAATGCATGAGGATATAATGACGCAGTTTTTGGACAGAGAACACGACAGCTAGTGCTAATTTTTCTTCATGCGAGTAGGACATAGGGGGACCGGCAAGGTTCTTACTGACATAATAGATCACATGTTCGATACCGTTATCATCCTCCTGGATAAGGACACCAGCAACTAAATAGGTGGAAGCAGAGATGTATAGGATGAAATCTCGGTCAAAGTCAGGAGGACGGATCAAGGGAGCAGATGTGAGAGCATGCTTGAGGGCATCAAAAGACTCTTGAGCGTAGGTATCCCAGACAAATGGTGTGTGAGATCGAAGAAGTCTAAGGAAGCCATGTGCAGTAGTGGCATAGTCAAGAACGAATCGGTGAAGAAAATTAGCTTTACCTTGGAGACTTTGCGGATGGCGTAAGGTACACGGTATAGGAAGTTCAAGAATGGCTTGAACCTTCAAAGGGTCGAGAGTTATCCCGTCTTTAGACACTATGAAGCTGAGGAGATGACCAGCGGGAACACAGAAGACACATTTCAATGGGTTAAGGTGAATTTTATACTTGCGACATCGGAGAAAAATGGTACGCAGATCATGAAGGTGTTGCACCCGATGTTTAGAATGCGCAGTAAGGTCGTCTAAATAGGCAAGGATAAGATGAGCTAAGTCATGGAAACAATAAGACATGGCTTGTTGAAAAGTGGCGCCGGCGTTTTTAAGGCCAAATGGCATGACTCGGTATGCGAAAGTGCCCCATGGACTAATGAATGCAGTTTTAAGTTGATCAGCACGACGGATAACAATTTGGTTGTATCCGGAGAAGCCATCCATAAAGGATAGAATCTCGTGCCCCGCACACTCATAAATGATTTGGTCAATAAATGGTGTGGGGAGGTTATCTTTGGGACAAGCTTTGTTCAGATCACGAAATTCGGTGCAAACATGAATGGTGTCTTGTTTTTTGAGGACGAGAACTGGGTTGGACACCCAAGTGGTGTATTCGATGGGGTAAATTAAACTAGCCTATCGGAGCTTATCGATTTCAGCATTGATGGCTTCACGTCTAGAGGGATGAATGGGTCTCAACTTTTAACGGATTGGAATGGCATCAAGCCATGTGTCGATGTGGTGTTCGATAATCGCAGGATCGAGTCCGGGCATTTCTGAGTAGGACCAGGTGAAAATATCACGGAATTATTTGAAGAGTGTGGTGTAGGCTTCAATCTCTTCCGGAGTGCATTGGGCGCCCATGGTGATATGTTCTTTGATACCCGGTTTGACAGAAATGTCTATTTTGATGGAAGGATATATATTAGCCATATTTCCTTCTTCGAAAGCGTCGGGTGTAGGGATGGGGTTTTTGAACCAATCAACTTTATTGGGAATGAAGTCTTTAGATTCGAGAGCATATTGGTCATGGGATTGGTGTGGGAGGAAGTATTCACGGTGGTGCATATTGTCCCATGAAAAATCAGGTTCGATCATGGCTTCCATGATGTCTTCATGAGACTGAAAGATGGGAAGAGTGGATGGAATGGGAGGATCTGACGAGGTAGAAATATGAGACACCTGATTTTGAGGGGAAAGGCTCACATGTGCATTGTCAGGAGGGGTGACAACAGAGCAAGAAGATGAGTGGGTAGGTGAAACATCGAGGGAAGGTACTAAGGGGTCGGTTGCTGGGAAACACGGTGATGAGGAAAGATAGGAAATAGTGGCTGAAGGTTCGGTCATTTCAGTATCAGGATGAGAAATGGTAATCAGAGTAGACATGTGGTTTGGTGTTAGTGAAGAAGGATTACGGGAAAGTGCAGCTTCGAAATGGAGGTATGCGGCTAAAGAGGCCCGATACTCGTCAAGGCATGGGCAAAGATGGGTATAATGTCCATGGAAATCGCACAAAGAACAAGGGTGATTGGTGTGCAAGTGTTTATGTTTCGGAAGGGAATCAAGTATGGTGACATAGACCTCAGGAATATTGGATTCCAAAAACATTTCATTGACCATGGTTTTGAGATGTGGTAATTCAGGACAGGTATGGGTAGCATGGCTGACAACATCGCACAAGGCACATTGGATGGGATGCTTTGGAGGTCGAGGAGGGGCAGAGGTTGTCGGGGCAACCTTTTCCTTTAATGCCCCCCTGCGAGCTTTTCTATTGTTACCCGACATGGTCGCAACAGGAGGTGGTTCCTGATGAGTGGACTGAGGTACTAGTGCAGCAGGAGAAGCCATGGGTAACGGTTGAACTGGGGTCAAAGAAAGATAAGGTTTGGGTTGAATGGGTAGGGTAGTGGTTGGGGGGTCTAGGTACCAGACGGGTATAACCAAGGTGAAGTTGGGGAGGGATAGGGTGGCCAAGATAGGGACGGAAGGAGCTCTAGGAGGGGGAGCAAGGAAAGGAATCTGACCAGTAGGTAAATGGCCAGGAGGAATGGGGCCAAGGGGGTTGTTCTCGGGCGGGATTGACCCAGGATGGTAGAGAGGCACGTGAGGAATATTCAGGGAAGGAGATTCCGAAGGAAGAAGGTTGGCTAGCAGGGGTGAAGGGCTATGAGCTGCTAGGGTTGGGTGAGGGTGCAGTTTCTTACTAGCCAAAGTGGGCTGTGCAAGGTCAACCCAAGATGATTGCATCATGAAAACGTTCACCATGCTAGGATTAGACACAGGAGGAGGGTATAAAAAGGTTCCAAGTAAGGGGGAGTCTTTATATACGCCAGGGGAAACACTGGTCAAAGAATCAACAGTTTGCTTATTGGTGACAGTAGAAATGGTGGACTCAGGGGAGGTCCGAGATTTTGGTTCATGGTAAGTCAACTGGTCAATGGTGACAATCTTGCCATTATGAGGGAAAAAAAATTTGCGGTGGACGACGGATGGGACGACAGACATGGCATAGGTGTAGCTACGCCCCGAAAGAATGTTGTAGTCAAGAGGGGCATCGATAACTTCAACGTCGACACAAACAGTCTTACCCGCAAGGGTGATAGGACAATTACGGAATAGGCCAATGGGTTGGGAGGCATGGCCATCCCACGCACGAAGGGTGATCATGGAAGGGGCCAGCTGAGGAGATCCGAGTTGTTTCCAAACTGAAGCAGACATCACACATGTATATGCCCCTTCATCAATAATACACCAAGCGATGTTGGCATTTCAGATTTTGACTAGGATTTGGAAAGCAACAAAAGCAGGCAAGGGGGGAGGGTCTAACTGATGGGCATAAAAAACAATCAACTGGTCATCGGCAGGATCTACAGTGCCCACGACAGATAGTAGAGACTTCTTTTGGGAAGGACATGACTGGAGGAGTTCCAGTGTTGAAATGGCAGCAGGAGATTGTGCCAGATCATCTACTATGCTATATGAATGGGCAGTATGACCAGAGGCAACATTTCGGTGTAATGGGCCCTTAGGAATCTTAGTGTGAACCTCAGCTTGGGGCGGAGGGATGTGCAAGGGACCATTGGGTGTCGACAGAGGCTCTGTAGGACCTGAAGATGGGGACTTGGTGACAGACGGAACGGGAGGCGTGGAGTACTGACGAGACTGAGGTTGAAGGTTAAGGTCGATGGTGAGAGGTTGGTCAGAGGCCATCATGAGAATCTGGTAATCAGAGGAACCAGAAGGGGAATTTTGAGTGCTTACCGGGGCATGAGGTGGTTGAGTAGCTAGGAATCCTTGTTGAGGGAAAGGATCAGTAAACACAGCGGGTTGAGAAGTAGCCATATTGGGAGGGATAGTAGGGGAGGAGTGATGTCCCAGCACGGTGGCCTGGGACTCCCACATCTATCACATTTGTGGTAATAAGGGACAATCGTGAGTGTAATGACCATGAACACCACAACACGAACAAGGCTTATTGGTGTGAAGCGGCCTATCTGGCTTGGGTTGAGAGCCATGTGGCTGGTTGGCAGTGGTAGAGTCAATACGTGAATGATTGGATCCATGATTACCAGAAGCAGATTGATTGCCTTTCCTCTTTCTTTGAGAAGGAAGAAGGTGAGTTGCCCCCTGCTGCGCAAATACTTGCCCTGGAGGGGGTAGTAAGTGTGGTTTCGGGGGTGGAGAAGGCAAGGGAGTGGGAGGTCCAAATGTTGGAGGAGTTAGGACACCAGGCTGTGGGTACGGATAAGAGGTAGGATGGGCAACATTGAGGTAAGCAGGAGTCTGGGAAAAAGGATGAGGCATGACGTATCCTGGATACATGCTACCTGGAGGGGGAAAAGTGCCAGAGGGGCTGGCCCCTCCTGGAGGGAAACCATAGCCCTAAAGAGGTTGGGCAGAGGTATGTGACAGAGCTCCAATGATACCGTCGGCAGAGTGAGATGCCCCCGGGGCATTAGGGCCACCGGGCTTGGGGAGGTCACGAAGGACGGTATAAACATAACCAGATTGAGTGTAAATAAGGTCATATTTCAAGGCTATTTGGAGGGAGACTTCTTCGGTTTGAGGGAAATGGGAGGCGACATATTTGCCAATGGGAGGTAAGAGAGAACGAAAGAGCCAGTCCATATAAACCTAATCTTCAAAGGGAGGAGCGCGACATAAGCTTCTTCTTCACCACCATTCTTGGACATGGGCAGAAAGGCGGGTCGAAGAGATTTGATAGAAAGAAGTTAAAATTTCAGTACCAGTGTCGTATCGGAGAGGGAGATGTAAATAAGATAAAAAGGCTTGGGAAATGGTCGCAAACGTGGTATTGGAGGAGGTGGCCTGTTCAACATACCATTTAGAAGCTTCACTAAGACGAATGGATTCATCAGTAATGGAATTGGATGAACACCACATATGGAAAGATCGGATATGGTTGGAGGGATCTTCACTCGCAAGGCCTTCGAACTTGGGAATGTTGGAGGGGAGCTTTGTTGGAACAGTAGGCCAACTAACATCGTGGCGGATAGGATCATTGATCAGCTGATTGAAGTCGGGGAGACTAAGGCCGGCCAGATAAGGGAGAAATGGGGCAGTCGAGGTAGGTCCCGTAGTGGTTCCGCTGGAAACGGACCCAGTAGTAGAACTGGGGTTTCCACTGGCACTAGGCCCTGAACTAGACATGGTGAAGGTAACAGGGGGAGAACCAGGAGTAGGGGGAGAACCCAAACAATCAGAAGAAGAGTCGTAGTGCGGACTCGGGGGAGTACTTACTCGATGATGACGGTAAAAATGAAGTCGACCAACCAGAAACTGAGGGTGAAGGCCAAGAAGTCACCGGGAGAAGCGCCTTTGGGGTGAAATGATGATGGGAAGAAGAAAACCAACAAGGGTAGGGAGGGAAAAAATCAAGTGAGGTCAAGGGTAGAGAGTTTCAGTGATAATTGATTTCAAAGTCTTTGCCAGGTGGTGATAACCAGGCTCTTATTCACTTAGGGTCAGTGTGTGGCGTGCATTAATTTTAATTTATTTAAACCAAGACGTTTTGAGAGTAAAAGAAAAAGTGTGCTGCGTAACTGAAAATAAATGTACATTAAATAAGACTGAAAGAACAGAAAATTACCAGCTAACAATGAATCAATCTAACCCAAGAAGGCGGGTCTCTCAAAACTAGTCTATAAGAGGGAAAAAAATAAGAAAAGAACGCGAAAAAGAGGTCAATAGATCTAAGTTCGGGACGGATGGGGATCTAAAGGAGAAATTTGCTGAAAAGAGGTGCAGAGAGTAGGAAAGAGGCAGAGGCAAGGTTGCAGCTAAAAAGGAGGGGATCAGCTAAAAATAGAAGGGACAAGGAGGCGGCCCTAGAAATGAACCCAAACAAAATTATATGAGGTGCTTTGAAAGGGAGAAGAGCTGATCTAAAGGGATATGAAAAGGAGGTATCAGATCTAAAAGAAATAAGGCTGAAACTCTGGAAATTCAGACTTCTGAAACAGAAAAAACTCTCCCACAAAAAGTGGAGGGTACTAGAGCCCTGAGGGGCAAGATTCCCACTTAGTTGAGTGAAACAAATTAGAAACAGGTCGAAACGGCGCAGAGACAGAGGCTGGAAAACCCTGACAGAAGCTTTGGGCAAAAGTGCTGGAAAATTGCAGAAAAAAGTGCAGGTCGCAGGTTCTGACCTGTTTTCAGTCTAGGTTGCAGGTTTTGGGTAGAAAAGTGCGACCTCAAGGCCAGGTCATAGTTTTTGGTCCGATAAGTGCGACCTGCAGATTTGGGTCTCCCGGCGGCAGATTTCAGAAAAAGTTGTCGTCTCAGCTGCAGCTGATGTTTGTCACCTATGCAATAGGGCCAGAAACACACGGAAGTTAAAAATTTTAATTCTTGAGGGTTTTAGAGGTGAAAAGCACAATAAAAATAGGAAAAACAGAAAATGGAAGAGAAACCCTAGGGTGTGAAACAGCTGGATATTCAAGAATATATAAAATGACAGTGGTCGCAAAAGAAAACTCATGTGGAGTCGCCAATTGTTAGTACGAATCTTTCATCGTAAAAGATCACTTTAGCTACGCATAACAAATATCCCTAACATCGATTATGGCTGCCAAATATCTTTAAATCTGAAATTAGGTGATCTAAATAATGCTGCACAAATCCAGATCTAAGCATAAAAGACATTAAGCAGATAAAATAAAATGTGGCTCCATGCATCCAATAGACAAGACAAGAACAATGTATTTGAAAGAATTTTTATATTATATTAAAAAGGGGGCACCTGAGAGGAAAACAAGAAAGGTGTTTTCTAGTTCTCCTCAATGGGATGGGTTCTTGAAAGTCCTCAGTGTTTCAGATCTAAAATTCCTCTCTCTTGTTGTTGTAGAAAACCCAGACAAACATAGAACTCAATGGGAGCTCACAAGGCAAAAATGGAGAATGTGACCTAGTATAGATCCAGAGTGATCTAATGCAATGGAGGTGACTAATGAATGGGGAAAACCCTTCTATTTATAACAAAATATTGGGGTTATCTAGAACTTGGTGCATGAATAAAATATTATTAATCAAATTCTAGAACCACCCTTTAGGAATATTTTATTATATTTGTTGGAGGGAAAAGGTCTTTTGACTTGGGTTAATTCCTTTATTTATAAACAATAAATAAATAAATGATTTATTTATTATTTTAGGGAGATTGTGGGAATATAATTAAATAAATAATGATTTATTTAATTATTTAAAAATGATTTAGTCAAATTTAACTAGGAATATTATTTAAATAATGATTTAAATAACTTATTCCTAGGAAATAATCAAATAAATAATGATTTATTTAATTAATTTCCTTGTTTTTGGTTAAATATGATCGGGAAATATAAACAAATGTTATTTCACATGGTGAAAGAAATTTTACTTTGGGTAAAATTGGTCTTACATGGTGTACTTGGGTTCATCTAATGATAATAGGTTATATGACCAAAAAAATGGTGTAACAGATGGCATTCAAAGCACATCCAAGGTACCCTTTAGGGTTTGTCAAAGAAGCATCACTTCACTGCACCAAAGGAAGAAAGTGGTAAAGGGTATCAGTATAAGAGGCTGAGTTTCCAAATGCTCATAAAATATTCAAAATGATCAAAAGAAAGGCAAGCGTAATGTGAAATACCCAAGGAAGGACCAAACATATATCATTGTCAAAATGGTCAAAGGAACAAACATGTAATTAGTCTAAAACAAAGCAGAGAAGCCTAGAACAAGGGTTCCCTTATCAAAATTATATTTTGCAAAAGATAGTTAGCCATGAGTGACATTTCTACAGGATTGTGAAAGATGGCTACCTACCAGAAGATTGATGAAATCAAACAAACCTAATGTCTCTCATGATGATGACACATAAAAAGACTAAAGGATATATTGATGCCAACTACTAGGGTTTTTACACCAAGAGGTTTTCATTGCTTCAAAGTGAAAACATGATAGAATGTCAATTAAAAGAAGGTCAGAATTCTTCTCTTCAGTCTCATCCATCTAGCAGTCAAATGGCATAAAAGATATATGACTGAAGATTCCAAGGTAAAGGTGCCAAAATGATAACAAACTTATGTTTACATTTATTGCAATTCATGAGAGGGATAAAGTGAATAAAACCTTCAAAAAGTAGCACTAATGTCACTGTCTACCTTTTTCCCCAAAACTTTGTCAAAAATGGCCTTTTGCTTTTCAAGAATTTGTTCATGTTTCCAAAATCTAGGTAAGGGGCACTTATTAAGCTTGTTAAAAGGTTTTTGAATCCAAAGGAAACACCAAGATTCTCCAGCCAAGGAAAAAAACCATTTTTTCTTAGAATTCTGCCACCTACAGGACAAAAATGTCGAAAATTCAGTGAAAAGTAAGAAGGGAAAAAAACATTAGAAAAGTGGGTTTGATCCTAAAAATATTTTTCAAAAGAGAGTATAAAGGTCTCCTCTCCCTCTTCCTAACTCATTTTTATCTTTGAAGGAGAGATATATAACCCTTGAAACGTTTTAAGGGTTTTTCTGCAAACTGGTTGAAGTTTCCCCGGCGTTGCGCACAGGTAGAGGCGCTACGCACAGAGCCTTTGGCGCTATGCACAGAGGAGAAAAGGTAGTGCAAAAAAGCACTGCGCTATGCACAAAAGGGACAGCGCTACACATGGGCGGTGGCACTACACACATGCCCAGCTCAGAACCCAACTCACCCACAGCCTCCCAAAGCTATGCAAAGGCCTGCCAACAGCCCGACCTAACCCGACGTTATGCACAGAGGGCCCAAAAATAATGGCCAATTGGGTGGCACTGTGCACAGAGGAGATTTGGCTAAATTTTCCAAAAAGTGGCCAAAATCACTCTTTTTCTCCTCATATTTTCCCTAGGCTTCTACACAAATTTTGACAAGTGACAATGATGAACAAGAAGATGATGGTGGAAATGATGAAAACAGTGGGGTAGACACAGAGTTTAATGAGGAAGAGCATGAGGATGATGATGACAAGGAGGTGGGAGATGAACATTGTAGTAATGAGGACACAGATAGCGAGCACTTGGGGGAAAATAGTGATAGTGATGGCAATGAATCACTCCCAAGTATAGAGAAAGGTGGTTCTAATGAGCAAGACAAAAAAATGGATAGTCATGACAAGCATGACAGCTGTCATGACTATCATGACACAAATCATCCTCCTAATGATAATGGGAGTGAAGATAGCCCAGAAGATGATGAATAAAAGGACCTTCATGAGGAATAAGGTCAAAGTGAGGTAAGTGAGGAAGGTAATGAACAATTTGAAGGCCAATATGGAAGTATGGAAGACAATGAAGACAATTATGATGAGGATTCTAAAGATCAAGAGAGCAGTGACCCAAGGAGCCATGAGGTGACTCATGGAAGCCATGGCAAAAATGAAAAATCTAGTGACAACAATAACAAGGGTTAAAGCAATGATGAAAACACATTCAAAACTACCATTGTCACTCCTCTCACATGCACATATCACAAAGGGAAGAGAGATGTGTTTGCTGCCAGAAAAAGGCAAAGGCCACCTCTTCTCAAGCTATCAAGCCATTGGACAAGGGCAACGAAAAGATGGAAAGAAGTGAGCAGTAGGTAAAGGTAAGGAGAAGTAAGAGAATCAAGAAAACTTCTCAAGAACCTCAATTCATTGATCTAGACAGTGACAATGAAGACAAAGAGATGGCCACTAGATTGCTACTATTAACCAAAGATGCACAGCTTAGGCAGTTGGAAAGAAATTTTGAGATGGCACAAGGTGTCATTCAATATTACAAAGATGAGCACAATAACTTCAAGAAGGTGAAAAGGTACCTTGCTCTCCAGAAGAAAATGACCAAGCACTATGCAAAGAAAAACATGCTTACTTGTGCCAAGCTAAAGGAGGCCCTCATAGAGCTTGAAAACCTAAAAAGGGAAAAAGAGCATCATAGCCTTGGATTTTTGGCTGAGGCTTCTCAATAGGTATCCAAGACCTCCTGAGGGACCTCTCCACAAATTTTGGGCCCAATTGAGCAAAATTTTGTGTTTTTGAATTTTTGAGGCCTCTGTGCGCAGCAACCTAGGAACTACGCAAAAATTTGGTGCATCCTCAACTTGAAAACTTTACATTTTGTTATTTCTCTCATCACCAATAGTCTGCTCATAAAATTTTAGATCATTTGGAGCAGTTTTGACGCCCCAAAAGGTCAAAACACACCAAAAATTTGACCATTCTGCCTCATTTTCAGACAAGGTGCTGAGCAGAGAGTAGTGTTGGGAGTATGTGTTTTGGATTGGAAATGGCACTCATTCAGGAACAATCAAGAATTTCTGGAAATTATAGTCATCATTCTTTCCAATGAGCCATCACGGAGCCAAATCCGATATTGGGAAGGGACCCAAAACTTAGTCACAAGAGACCCTATTTTCTATTGAAATGGTGTTGTGCACAGATACTGTCTAAGTGTGTTTTCAAACAAATGTCAACAAAACACACTCATTTATTGAAAATTGATATTTTTGATTTTTTTAAGGCAAAACACTCTATAATTAGTTGCAAATAGTTATTTTGGCATTTATTTCTTAGAATATTATGTTCCTTGGGCCTTGCATGGTCTCTTGGCCATAAATGACATTTATGGTTAAATTTGAAATTTTCCTACCATATTTAGCATTTTATTCCTCCTTTGCTCCATAAATATAGCATGAGGCCCTCATGTATTTTGTTCACTTTTGATGAACTTGGAGAGAAATACATGTTTTTTATGAGCTTGGAGAAGAAATGGGTTTTGTGAAGTTGATGAATGGCTTGCTTGGATTGATGATGGAGAAGCTTGTTTGCAGGATTCCTTAGTTTGGTGAATGGTGATGTCTTCTTAATTGGTTTATGTTTCCTTGTTTTAATTATGTTTCATCCTTCTTGGTTGCTATAAATCAGAAAAGTATAGGTTGAGACATGCTTTTTGAGGCACCTTAGTCGTCATGTTTGTTATAGCTTTGATGTTTTCCTCTGTTTGCTCATCTTAAGGAATTCTTGATTTCTCTTTAGTTCCACCTAAACTTGTTTTTGTTTCATGTATGGTTAGTATGCTAGTTTACAAGTATGATTCAAGGTATGCCCTGCTTATTTGAAGCTTTCAAAACTCTATCTTGAAACCTTTCTTTGGAATATTGTTTGCTAGTTTAAGTCAAAGAGGTCTCATTCGATATTGCCCTTTTTTCATGACTACCAACTTGTTTCAGAGTTCTAAATAGCTTGATATATGATGTTTAGGAGTTCCCTCTTCATATATTGACTTATTTGTGTTATCTTATATGTTTCCCAAATTCTGAAGGTGAATTTACTAAAGTTATAAGCTCTTATGCTTTCTATGCTTCACCAGAATGTTTGTCTTGGATATCTATCAGTTTAAGTATTGGTCATTGAGCTTAATGGTTTTCCCTACCTCATGAGTTGTAGCTTTTAACTATATGTATTTAATACCTCCTAGTATTTCCCAAACTTGATGTTCACTCCACCTCATACATTACCTTAAGGATCTATTATCCTTGCTAAATTGGCCCTGCAACACACTATGTTTCCTCATTGAGACACTCATGAATTTCATTGACTCAATATCCCAATGGCTTTGACAGACCCTCACTCCACCTATTCCACTTGACCATCTTACCCAACCAAAACAATCAAAACACCCTACACTTAACAACTAGCCTAAAATCAAAACCCTAAAGCAAAAATAACATATCCTTTACACCCAATAGAGAGATCCCTCTCTGAGTCCATGAAGGCTAGGTCCTAGGACTCCAAAGACTGGTTCCATGTTACCCTATCATTTGGTATACCAATCTTCAAAATCACGAGACACTAACAAAGGGAAAGGTGAAGGGAAAGAAAAATATACGGAGGATGAAATCAAAATTAGAAGATTTATTATGGATTATATTAGAGATCATTTGATTCCATATGTCGTAAATATTGACAATTCACAGAAGATGTATGATGTCATAGTTGTATTATACACCATCAACAACATTGGTCAAGCAATGTGTTTCAAGAATGAGCTTCTTGATGTTAAAGTGACAAGAAATAATACTATAGTCTCATATCTTATAAGGATATCTCAACTAAGAGACCAACTTCAAGCAATTGATGAAATCATTTTCAACAAAGAACTTCTGACTGCAATAATTAATTGTTTTCCTAATGCATGAGATTCATTTTCATATGGTATCTATGGTAGAAAGGAGATCACAAGTTTTGAAGAACTATGGGTCTCATGTACTGAAGAAGATTTCATACATAACAAAATGAATGAAGCAAAGATTTGAAGAAGGTGAATTTCAAGCATTTGCAGGACGTCCCAATATGTCTGGAGTAAGAAAGATTTTTTTCTTCTAAAGAATAAATGAAGTTATAAGACCTAAATTTAGAAGACTTTCTCCTTAAGAAAATAAATATATGTTGGATATTTAATGCTATCGTTGTCACACATATGGCCATTTTAAAATAAAAATCCTTTAAGGATTGAATGATAGAAAGGGAAAGGGAAAACAACATGCTACTATAATAGGCATCGATGAACATCCAAAGAAACCCAAGAATGAATATTCAAGTGAAAAATATTTCTTATATTTTTTACTCTTACAGGTTCTACTATAGATAGCAATGATATGTGCCCCGTAGATACTGGTGCCCCTCAAGGTATATGATAGGAGATCGTGACATATTCACAACTCTAATGGAAAAGAGACTATCTCAAAAGGTATCTCTTGGATACAGCAACAATTATGCAATCAAAGGTGTTGGGAAAACATCGAGTAAGCGAGAATCAATTGAAAATTTTCATCTTAGCAACATACTATATGTACCAGGTTTGAAAAAGAATTTCGTTTATACTTCATGTTTGGAACATAAAGGAGATGAGTAGAATTTATTGATGGTAAAGTATTTGTATGGCCCAAGGGCTCAAGTATATACTCTTCTAGAGTAATTGGATTTCTTGAAGGAAGGATGTATAAACTCTTAAAACAATCAACTCAAGCATTACTGCATAATGATATCAATTCATGGGAATTATGGCAGAGAAGATATGCTCACGTTCACTATAGAGCCTTTCTGTCCTTAAATCACATGCTTTCAGGTGTTCTAGAAATTCAACTAGTGCATGACGGTGTATGTAAAGGTTATGTGCTTGGGAATAATGTCAAGAAATAATTTCTAAGAAGTGAAACTAAGTGCAAGGAAATATTGGAACTATTTCATTCTGATGTATGTGGTCCAATTCTAGTGGAATATCTTAGAGGCTCTATGTACTATGTAACCTTTATTGATGACTTCTCTCACAAGACGTGGATTTATTTCCTGAAGTACAAGGATGAAGCCTTTAGAAAATTTAAGAGTTCAAGGTTGAAGTAGATAATTTGACAATAAATAAAATCAATATTCTAAGATCAAATAATGGAGGACAATACAATTCCAAAGAAAGATAATTCCTTTTGTAAATAAGCTAGTACTAAGAGGGAGTTGATAGTCCCTTACAATGTACAAAAAAAAATATTTTTTGAAAGAAAGAATGGGACCATTAAAGAATATGTTAATGAAATCATGCATGATCAATAATTTCCTATGTTCTTATAGAGTGAAGCATATCTGATAAATGTATATATTAAAAATAGAAGTCAACATCGAATCTTGGAAGACAAGACTCCTAAAGAAGAATTCACCATGTAGAAACCAAAGGTTGGACATTTAAGAATCTTTACTTATCCATTTTACATCCATGTACCTAAAGATAAGGAGAAGAAACTAGAGTTTCCATGAAAGAGATGAATATTTGTTGGATACAAAAAGTTATGAAAGGCCTATAAAATCTATGTTCCATGACATCGACATTTCCTACTAGAAGTCTAAAGAAGTTCCCATGGACTCTGATGATGATGAATAATGTGAAGCTCCCAAGGAAGAATGTTCAAGTCCATCAAATCCTTTAGAAAATAATGTAAATCACCAAGAATATCTAGAAGGGCCTAGTGAAATAATGGATCCAGTTGTTGGTACTGAAATCAAGAAGATGCCAACTTGGATTAGATCTACCTTACACAATGTAGAAGGACATGCAACACCTCTTGGAACATTTAGGAAAAACAAGAGAACGAAGAGGTATTCTAGATATGAAACATTTATGACTAATATCATTGTTTTTAAACCTTCCACCTATGAAGAGGTAGCTAGCCAAAAATTTTGGAAGGATGTGATGATGGAAGAATATAATTCTATTATGAATAATGATGTATGGGAAATTATGCCTATACCTGAAGGGAAGTCATTGGTGACCTCCAAATGGATATACAAGATTAGACATGTAGTGGATGGAAGCAGTGACAAATAAAAAGTGAGATGTGAGACTATAGGATTCTCCCAAAAAGAGGGAGAGGATTATGATGACAATTTTGCTATAGTTTCCAAGTACACCACTATTAGATCTATTATTTCTATTTCTGCCTCTATGGGTTGGAATTTACATAATATGGATGTAAATATTGTTTTCCTTAATGGTGTGATTGAGGAAAAAGTGTACATAGAACAACCTCAAGGTTTTGAGGTTGATGGGAAGAAAGCCTTGTATGGACTTAAGCAAGCACCTATAACATGGTATTCTTGAATTGATGGCTACTTAAAAGACTTGATTTCTCTAAAAGTGATGTTTATACAAACATTTATATCAAGGTTGTGAAAAATGAATGATCGAGACTTCTACAAGAATGCAATAAAATATAAAAATACACATAAACGGAGAGATGCAGCAAAAATAACACTTCATTTCGTTAATATCGAATAACTAAAATATGCTTACAGACAAAAATTGAAATAAACTAGCTTTAGAGCATTGGTACCTTATCTCTGACAAGAGATGTGGTGGCTACAGGCATTCGAACTATGTTACAATGAGGCTCAAGGGAATTTTCATTATTGAAAAACATAGAAAAAACCTAAAAAACCAAAACCCTAACCCCATGAGATGAAACGCCTAGATTTTGTGGGCCCTTATTGGGGTTAGTTGGGAAGCCAACTTCTCACGGTCGTAACTTGGTCATATTTTCTATGTTTCACGTGTGTGATATATCATCGGAAATATCTCTCTCAATACTATAGGTTTTGTCGTAGGCCCTTGCATATGGATATGGGCCTACTACATACCTAAAAAAACACTTTTTAGGGTTTCAAAAATGATCTGGAAGTTCAAGACCCAAAAAACTGCTAAAAATAGTAAATGTTTCTATAAAGAAGGAAACTGATGAAATTTAATAGTGGTCTAAGTGGAATATGTGGGTGGCCACCAATGTCTGCCTAGATCATTCCTCCCCCTTAGGAATTAATGGTCCCCATTATGTGCAGAGCCTTCGTGAGGTGAGTAAATTGATGTTGAACCTAGTCCCTAGTGGACGACATTCCCTATTGCAGGAGTTGGCCTACTTTGACAACTCGATATAATTGGATCCTCTGCTGGTGGGTGTTATTGATCTATATTTACATGATCCTATCAATTGTGTCTAGTTCCATGTAGTATGTATTTAACTCTATTGGTGTGAGTTTTTCTTCCATGTCGGATGTGTTTAGTAGAGGAAGAAAGTAGGGTCGAAGGCGGTCCACATTGAACATTGGGTGCAGACCAAGGAATGATGGAATATTGAGCTTGAAGGAATTGTCCCCTACATTCTTGGTGATGGTGTATGGCCCATATCAGAGTGGGTGAAGCTTATGGTGGGTTCCAACAAGGCACTCATTCTGCAAATGTAGCCACACTTTGTCTCCAACCTGGAAGTTGTGTGGCACTCGATGTTGATCATGTCATTACTTCTACTTAGCATTGACTCTATCTAATATATGATGAACCTGATGTTAGATCTGCTGATGCACCCAATGAATTTTTTTTCCTTGTTAGCTTTAGACTGGACATGATCTGAATCTGCATGCGTAGCCACAAGTGGCATGCTTATGTCAATGGGACATAGTGGCTGGAATCCCAAGCCCACATGAAAGGGGTAGTGGCCGGTTGAGCTGTGGAGATATTGGTTATAACTTTCTTTTACATATATTAGTCTCTCATCCCATTTGAATGGATGCTTTGAGTTTTATATGCACATAATGTAAGATAATCCTATTGACGACCTCAGTTTTTACATCAGTTTGGGGATGGAAATATGTGGACTTAGTGAGCCTAGTTTTTAGCATCGACTAGAGGCTGGGCCAAAATGTACTAAGGAACATGTTTTCCTAATATGAGATGATAGACTATGGGATCCCAAAGTGTACCCACACTCGTTCATAGAAGAGTGTAGCAGTGGCTTCTATTATGATATTCTTCTTGAAGGCCACCATAATGTCCATCTTTGAGAATATGTCAATGACGAAAAAAACACAGTAGTTTCCTTAGTTAGTAGAAGTAAGTCCCCACATGTATTCCATGGAGATATATTCCCAAGGTCGAATAGGGGTAGGAAGCAGAGTATAGAGGCCTTGCTTCTTGATTGTTAGTTTGGAAATGGCATAGGAAGTGTAGGATCGACTGATGTAATTCCTAACATCCTGTCGAAGCTTAGGCCAATATAAATACTTCTACAGTACAACCACTTTTTTCTTCACACCGAAATGCTCAACGTCCTGACTGTAGTGCGCTTCACAAACCATATTGGCATGCTCGATTGAAAGAACACAAAGGTGTCCCAGGTGAAATAGCAGTGCAACTTGGAGGTGAAAATTTGGAACCTAGTTACCCTCTAAGAGGGTCTTGTATGTGTGGCTAAATTATCTATCACTTTTATATAGAAGCACTCATTCAGAGTTTTCATGCCCACAAGAGTTAACCATGGTGGTTAGTTCCACGATTGGTGGTTGGCTGAGGTAGTCTGCAACATTATTGGTGCTTCCCTTATTGTGATTGATGTTCAAATGAAACTATTGCAGTTATGTGGACCACTTCTAACGGAAATCATTTTGCAACTTCCCTTGTATTTGTATGAACTGCAAGGGTTGGTGCTCTGTGTGGATGATTCTTTCATTCCCAATAATGTAATTCTTCAATTGTCGGCAAGCCTGCAAAATGGAATACATCTATTTTTCATAATTTGTATACTTCCAGACTATGTCAAAAAGTGTCTCACTTTGATATGCCACTAAATTCCCCTATTGAGTAAGAACTGCACCAATAGCATAATTAGAGGAATTTGTCTTGATCTTAGATGGTTGTTGCAAGCATGGTAATGTGAGAACTGGTGCAGAGCAGAGGCAGTGTTTTAACTCTACGAACGCCTTTTTTTGAGACTTAAACCAAAAGAATTTTGCTTTCATTCCTCCCTTGATGACTTGACTCAAGGGCAAAGTGATATGAGATAATCCTAACATGAACTTTCAGTAGAAATTTGCAAGACCCAAAAAGTTGTGGAGCTCTGTTAGAGTGGTTAGAGTGAGCCAATCCCAAATGAATTGGATCTTGGCAAGATCCACATGCACCCGCATATCATCAATAATGTATCCTAGATACTGAACCTAGGTCATGCCAAAAGTTCTCTTCTCCATATTGGCACACAACTTGTGTTTCCGTAGTATTTGGAGGACATGTCACATGTGGTGGACGTGCTCTTCCCATGTATGGATTAATATCAGGATGTCACCCATGTACACTACCACAAATGAGTTGGTGAATGGGCACAATATTTCTTCCTTCAACCTCATGAAGTTTGCAAGAGCATTCGTTAACCGAAAATGCATGACCAATCATTCAAAAATTCCCTCCTTGACTTTGAAGGAAATCTTCCACACATCAGAGGGTTTGATTGGTACCTGGTGATACATAGACTTCAAGTCAATCTTGCTGAAATATTTTTTCCCATTGAGTTGTTCAAGAAGGTTAGTAATCTCTGGGATCAGGTACCTATTCCAGACAATCATATTGTTCAGCACCCGATAGTCAATACATAGTCTCCAAGTCCCATCCTTCTTCTGCACTAACACAATCAGGCTCCCATAGGGTGATGAACTCAGTCGAATGTGACCTTTCTGAAAAAACTTTTGAATATGCCTCTTGATTTTGTCATTCTCCAGAACAAAGCACCGATATATTGGTCCATTGGGAAACGAAGCACCTGGAGTTAGAATGAAAGAATTCTTGACCTAACAGTGCAGAGGCACCTTTACGGGTGAGGTGAAGATGTCCCCGTACTCCTCCAATATTTTTTCGATATTTTATTGTCATGCAGAGGAGCACTGCTTGGAGTTAATGGCCACATTATTCTTCGTTCCTTGAGGGCAAATCACCAGGAAAACAAATTTACTATTTTTGTAAATGAGCTTACTGCATTGTTTTGCAGCAACCAAAGATATGGTGATAGGTGGTGCTACCTCCGGTATCCTGTGTAACTTATTTCCCAAAGTAACAATAACAACTTGAGGCCTAGACTCATACAACACATGTCACTTATAAAAGTATGATTTTCCTAATAGTAAATCAAAAACATCAAGAGGGGACATGTCACATAATACCTCATTCGTGAAGGGCTTGATATTTTAGGGAAGGCAACATTGTTGGCTGACACAGAGATCATGTCCTTGGTGAAGCCACCCAATGGTGTATGGTTGTGGGTGTTTTGTGGTCTGAAATCCTAGCCACTTCAAGACCTCTGCTAAAATGGGGTTCTTTTGGCTCCCATTATTGACAATGAACTACAATGGGGAACCCTTTACCCACTTCTGGGAATGGAATAGGTGCTCCCCCTCAATGGATTTTTCAGCTCCTCCTTATAGATATTTATGGTGGAAATGGTGGCACTGGTCTCTGCATAAATAATGTTCTTCCCTTTGTCATTACCCTTTTCAGGTTCTAATTGAGAGTGGGATATTGCATCTAATTCAAGTGCCTTAAGCTTGGCCACCAATTACTGCTTAGCCTGACACTCACTTGTGTTGTGAGTGGAGCTCTTATGGAACTCACACCACTTTACCATGTCCTTATTTGGATTTGTGGGGTTGTTATTTTCTTTTGGCTTTAGCTGGGTTTTGTTGTGCCACCTCACCTTGTATTTATCCTTTGTTCTTTGGTTTTGGGGAACCTTTCCCTTGCTTCTGATTCACAGATCCAATGTCTCGCTTCTTTTGTTTGTATTTCTTCTCAACCTTTGCAGCATACCAACATGCTACACCAAGTGAGGAGATGTCGAGGAACTCCATTTCCTCATGAATGTATCTGGGTAGACAACTGTGGTACTTCAACACCAAATTTTTCTCCAAATTTTTGATACCCAACTTTGTGTGCAGGGTATGGAACAGATTTATCAGGTCATGCACATATTGATCCCTTTGTTGCAACAACGTATTGCATTGTATGTACTTGTCCTCATAGCTCCCCATGGGATAAAAATATTCCTTGATAGCACCTAGGAATGAATACCAAGTGGGTGAGACTAAGAACATAGAGGGTTCCCTCTCATCCTTTGTCTCACAGTAGGTTTCCTAGATTTGTGATTTTGTAATATTGCAATCGGTAGAAATAAGCTGTAAGTCTTGAAGAAAAAAAAGGAAAAGGTTGCGGAGAGCGATTTGTGGTGTGGTAAAAAATGTGATCTATGATATGCGATGTCGCAATATCAAAATTGGTAGAAAAAAGCGTTAAGTGTTAAATAAACTGGAAAATGTTGCGATGAGCAATTGTGAGGTGGTAAAAATGGTGATGTGCGCTATGCGATATCGCAATATCGAAATATGAAAAGGAGAGTGGTAAGTCTTCAAGGAAAAAGGTAACAATTGCGAAGTGCGATTTAGCAAAAAGGAAAAGTATTGTAGTAAGAGAACCGAGAATCAAAGGCGAAGGTTGATTTTTTGATGTTTTTGAATGGTTTTTTAGTTAGAAAGAGTTGTGATAGCCACGCAAAGTGAAATGTAGGAATAGAAGTGTAACAGAGGTTGTTGGAAGCGTAACACAGAGATGGAAAATGAACTTCGACGGAACTTTTGATGTTGATTCCTGCAAGAAAACCTGTGGATTTATGGATGGAAAAAACAGGAAAGAATGTGTGACAAAATAGTGAATAGAAATCAATTTTTTTGGCCAGTGGGAAAGTCAACCCTACTTGAACTCTATGGAACGAGATGAGAGGGGAAGTATTCACCACAACGTTTTGGTTTTTCTCCTCTATTCTATTACACACAAGCAAATGAAAATTACAGATACATACTGAAAGAAAAAATAAACAAAAATGAAACTATTTAAAAGTAGAACTAATTGAATGAAAGAAAGAAAACTATCTAAGTGGCATAAAGGAAAGAATGAAAATAGCAGAGAAACTGAGGCACATGGCTTGGGCCCTAACCCACGAGCATAGCTCTCTGGAATTAAATCATTAAAATGGAGTCTTTGTACTCATTGGATTAAAAATACAGTCTTATTACATCCCGAAGGTCTTAAACAACAAAAGCCTAATAACTTGTAGCAAAAGTTATGAATGGAATCGAATCCCCTGGAATTGACTAACATTGACTAAATCTTACTAGATCTAGTTCTGCTCTATTTATTCTATAGTGCAGCTACCAACATCTCCCTAAAAATAGGTAATGATTCCACTTGAATCCAAGTGAAGTATGGCTTGAGTGCACTTGGTCTTGAGTTTCTTGGCTACCTTTGGAATTCCTATTTCTATAGGGGATTTCATGAGGATCGTTTGGCTGCCTATGAGGGTGGAAAACCCCCTTGAATCTCTCCAATATTTCTCCCTAATTTCCTGATATTCTTCTCTCTCGATCTTCAAATTCCAGGGAGCAAGTCCCTAAATTATCTCTTTCTCCAAATTTTCATGATCTATCAAATATTCTCACAATATCCTACAAAAATAACCAATATTAGGCACAAATATGCAATTACATTTAAGCATCCCTAAGAAAATATTAAAGCGTAAGAAAATATTATTAAGTGCAAAAGGAGAGATTTAATATATCTTTTCATGTGCATAAGGAAGGTATATTGGCTTAAGAAAGGTTAGACGGGCCTTAGTTTATATCCAATTTAGAGGCCTGTCACCATTTAACCTCCTAAACCCTAAACCTATAAACCCTTAAGCCCTAACCCGTTAAACCATAATTCCCGACCCCTAACTCATTTAACTCCTTAAAAACCTAACCCATTTAACCCCCTCCCCTAACCCCATTAACTGCTAACCCCTAAACCCTAAAATCCTTAACTACTAAATCCCCTAACCCCCTAAACCTCTAAACCCCTAACCAATTTAACCCCCTAAACCCTAAACCTCTAACCCCTTAACCCATACCTCTAGCTCTACTCTTTTAACACTTACTGCTTGTTCTGCCGTTGCAATAACTCTGCCACATTGTTCTGGCTCACCACTATTCCTTAACTTGACATATAGTTAAGAAAATATAGTTTACATATGGTTCCAAACATTCATTAACTTGCAACAACACACTCTTCTCCAACAATACTTGATACAATCCCAGTCAATGCAATTCATCTCTCATATTTAGGTAACATCAAAGCCAAGTGTGCACCTGATTTTATCCGTCATCTTGATGTGTACATGGCTCCATTCAAAGTATTCCTATACTTGAAAAAGGTTTTTTTTTCTTCAAGTAGAGTAGTAAAGCTAAAAAATGAAAAAAAAAAAGAAAGAGAATAAAATCTCAAGTGAAACCCTCTTTTGAGGCATCCGAGATTGGCTCACTAATTGAAAACCTCCATGAGGCGGTCATTGGGTTAATGAAAAAATACAATATCCTAGGTGAAAACCTCCTTTGAGGTGCCTCGACAGAACTACTAGTTGAAAACCTCATTGGGGCAACTAGTAGGCCTTACAATAAAAAGTTTTTTTTGTTTTTTTGTTTTTTTCCATGTATCTCTCTCTAATGAATGTAGGTGCTCTACAACCTTTGCAAGAAAAAAAACAATAAGTTGGCACAAAAATAAAATTTAGTCAACACTTTAGTCAAACTTAGTCACCCTATGAATTCCTCCTCATGTGCTCAGAAGCTGCAAAAGGACCTCAAGAAGATCACCACATGTAGCTTTAGTAGCAGCATCAACGACAGCTTGAATATCACCTGCAAAAACAAAAATCAATGGTAAGGCTCAAATATGAAATCATCTAACCCTTTCTTCGAATCTATTTTACCTGAAGAAAACATTAAAAAGTGTGAGAAGGAAAGTTTTTTTATATATCCAAAATCAGTAGTAAAGAAACCTTAGCCTTATCTAGCAACTAGCCTCACTTTTTCCTCCATGAAGAGGAACAAGACAAAAGTAAAAAGGTATTGATAAAGTGGGTAGTAACCAGTTCATTGTAATGGAAGACAAGGAGTATGAATGGGTGACCAAGGGTGAACTCAGTTCGTAGAAAAATAATTGCGAGTTTATTCTGCATGAAATTTTAAAAAAAATAATAAAATAAAATAAAGGTAGATCCACCACCTCTTAGCGTGAAAAATAGATTTTCTTAAGGCATCTGAGGACCTCCACGAAGCAGCTACGATAATAAATGCAAGAATATTAGCATGAGGAGCAACACATAGGCCAATAAACAAAAATTGAAATAAGCCAAAATGCAGGAAGAACCAGAAGGCAGGGAGGAGGAACAAGTTCCTTAGAGGATGAGCAACAATTTCAGTATGGGGGTGATGAAGGGCCTCTTAATTGGACAGAAAACAAGGCCCATCTAACCTTTCTTAAGCCCATCTACCTTCCTTATGCAAATGAAAAGATATGTTAAATCTCTCCTTCTGCACTTAATAATGTTTTTTTACGCTTTAATATTTTCTTAGGAAGGTTTAAAGGTAATTTCATATTTGTGCCCAATATTGGTTATTTTTGTAGAATATTGTGAGAATATTTGGCAGATTATGCAGATTTGGAGAAGGAGATAATTTAGGGACTTTCTCCCTGCCACTTGAAGATCAAGAGTGAATAATATCAGGAAATTAGGGAGAAATATTGGAGAGATTTAAGGGGTTTGTCCACCCTCAAAGGCAGCCGAATGATACTAATGAGATCCCCTCTAGCAATTCGAATTTCAGAGGCAACCAAGAAACTCAAGACCAAGTGCACTCAAGCCATACTTCACTTGGAGTCATGTGGACTCAATAACATATTTTTAGGGAGTTGTTCATAGTTTCCCTTTAGAATAAATAGGGCAGAGCTAGATCTAGGAAGAGTTAGTAAATATTAGTCAATTCCAGGGGATTCAATTCCATTCAGAGATTTTGCAGCAAGCTATTAGGATTTTTTTGTTTAAGACCTTCAAGATGTAATAAAACTGTATTTTTAATACAATGAGTAGAAAAACTCCATTTTAATTATTTAATTCTAGAGAGTTGGGCTCGTGGGTTAGGGTCCAACCCATGTGCCTCAACTTCTCTGCTATTTTCATTGTTTCCTTTCTACCATTTAGGTATTTTTCTTTCTGTCATTCAATTAGTTATGCTTTTTAATAGTTTCATTTCTATTTAGTTTTTCTTTTAGTATGTTGCTATAGTTTTCATTCGCTTTTGAGTAATAGAATAGAGGAGAAAAAACAAAAATTTGTGGTAAAGCCTTCCCCTCTCATCTCTCTCCATAGAGTTCGAGTAGGGTTGACTTTCCCACAAGCCAAAAAAATCGATTCCTATTCATAGTTTTTTCACGCATTATTTTCAGTTTTTTCCATGCATGAATCCGTAGGTTTACTTGTAGGAATCAGCATCAAAAGTTCCAGAGAAGTTCATTTTCCATCTTTGTGTTACGATTCCAAACACCTATGTTATTCTTCTATTCCTTCATTTCACTTTGTGCAACTCTCACAACCCTTTCTAACTTAAAAACCATTCAAAAACATCAAAAACTCGACCTTCGCCTTTGCTCCTCGGTTCTCCTACTACTGGACTTCACCTTTTCGTGAAATCGCACTTCGCAACTGTTACCTTTTTCCTAGAATACTTATAGCTCTCCTTTGTTGATTACGATATTGTGATATCGTATATCGTAGATCACAATTTTTACCACATCGCAATCTCTCATTGCAGCATTTTCCCTTTTCTTTAACACTTACGGATCTTTTCTACCGATTTTGATATTGTGACATCACATATCACAGATCACAATTTTTACCACACCACAAATCGTTCTCTGCAACCTTTTCCCTTTTTTTCTTCAAGACTTACCGCTTGTTTTCGCTGTTTGCAATATTGTGAAATCACAAATTGCACTGGTTACCTTTTTATTTTAACACTTACCACTTGTTCTGTCGATCCGATAATTTTTCCGCATTGCACATCGCACTTCGAAACATTTCCCTTCTCCCTTTAACACTTACCACTCCAAATTGGCGATATTGCAATTTCGGTATCAGTCCCACCACCACATCATCCGTCGCATCACACATCGCAAATCACACTTTTTGTTTTGTTCCCGTTAACCTTTTCTGCTCCAAATGCCAATTACGAACTCCTTTGCATTGCAAATCAAATTTCATAGTTTTTATTTTGTTCATGTTAACCTCTACATATCCAACCTTGCGATATTGCAATTTTGATATCGAAGATCGCATATCGCACTTCTATTCGCCAATCATAACTCTTCCATCGCATATTTCAATCATTCTGCTCCAAAGCTTTCGCGCCATAATAAAGTTGTTTTATAAGTTTTAAACCCATATTTTCACTTCTAAGCCTTGTTTCATGTGCTTAAGCCCTCCATTAGCCTCTTTAGCCCTTTTTCTTCCGAACTACAATCAACGGTGTTTCAGTTAGGATTAAGTCATGGATAGCTTAGCTGCAGGGGTAGAAGCATGGTAGATAGACCATAGGATAAATAGAGTGCATTTAGCCGATTGGCCAAGTTAAGTGTGGTTTAAAATTAATTTCCTTTTTGTCATTTGTTTTCAGCAATATAGTTTATTTATTTTCAATCATTTCCTTTTCTGCATATTAAATTAGTTTCATTTTTGTCATTTCTTTTCAGCAATTTTGATTAGTTCCCTTTCTGTCATTTCTTTTCAGCAATTTAATTTAGTTCCCTTCTATCATTTCCTTTCTGAAATTTAGTTTTGTTTCATTGAAGTGTGACATAATTCACTGAGAACCCTTAGAAATAGCACCCTTTTGTAAAGTGGAAGAGGATGACATGAAAATAATTCATCTTCTATGTATATAACACTATCACCTCCAAGTTTGTATGAACCTCGGGTTGATAAAGTAAAGTAGGGCAGCCCCTAGGAGTTGCAACACCCTTGGAGAAATACCAGGGCTCACCAAATGGGTTAGGGGTTTAGGGGGTTAGGGGGTTAAATGGGTTAGGGCTAAGGGTTTAAGGGTTAGGGTTAAGGGTTTAGAGGTTCAGGGTTTAGGGTTTAAATGGGTTAGGGGTTTAGAGGTTTACGGTTTAGGGGGTTAAATGGGTTAGAGGTTTAGGGGTATAGGGGGTTAAATGGGTTAGGGGTTGGGAATTAGGGTTTAAGGGGTTACGGATTCAAGGGTTAGAGGTTTAGGTTTTAGGGGGTTAAATGGGTGAGGGGTTTAGAGGTTTAGGGGGTTAGGGGATTTAGAAGTTAAGGATTTTAGGGGTTAGAGGTTAGGGTTTAATGGTGTTAGGTATGTGTTAGGGGTTTGGAATTAGTGTTTAAGGGGTTAGGGGTTAAGGGTTTATAGGTTTAGGGTTTAGGGGTTAAATGGGTTAGGGGTATAGGGGTTAAGGGAGTTAAATGGGTTAGGGTTTTATGGTTTAGGGTTAGGGGTTAAGGGTTTAGAGGTTTAGGGTTTAGGCGTTAAATGGGTTAGGGGTTTAGAGGTTTAGGGGGTTAAATGGGTTAGGGGTTAAGATGATAGTTTTTTTGGCCTCTGTTTGTGCACAATAGATGCTTATTATCTGTGTCTCAATGTGACAATTTTTAGGGTACTGTTGCTTTTTGCATGTCTTCTCTATTTATTAATTTCCAATATTTTTTAGCCATTTATTTACATTTATTGATGAAAATGTCTATTTAAATTAAACCAAATGTATTTTTAATCTCTAGTTTCAAACTCAGCCACAGTGTTGTCACACAATTTATGCCCGGATAATGGCCATCTGATGAAGTTTCAATAACCATATTGCACCTCATGACTGCAAAGGAGTCTTGTTTTGTGATCTCCTCCCACAAGGATTAACTAATTGTGAGAACACGATGCTTGTGGTTGCATCTTCTAAATCATCATCACTTCCACCAACACCTCATCCAATAATGTTAGTATAAAAAGTCTTAGGCTCTTGTCAACAAAAAGGAACATAATGCATGCACTGTCAATCTCATCTAAATAATTGTAGCTCTCCTCCCAAACCAAAGTCACTAATGTTGTGTGTTCACTTTGCCCTGAATCTTGTGAAAACATCCTGAGGTAAGGAACTGTTGCACCAAGGTATGGATCCACTATGTGTCATATCCACTGAAGGAGAACATGTTCCAAACAATAGGTAAATTCTCACAACCATCCCTTTGTGAGATGTTGAGAACTCCAAAATTCCACATGATCATTAATGAAATATATAAATTGAGAAGTTTCGCACAAGACTTGAAGTCATACTAAACTTGTACCAAAAGGCTTAAGAATTGGATAGCACAAAAGGAACATCTGCAATATGATTTATAATATTCTCATCTAGATCATTTTTCATGGATATCTCCTGGAGTTGAAATGCATATTCCACGTTCCATAGAAAATATCCCATGGAAGGCCTATTGAAGCCCATCTCTTACAAGAACTTTTCAGTAGCCTCCCTAAACATTTTCAAAGAACCAGATTTGATGGTCCCAACAAGGTGAGGGTCAATGGATTTTTCAAGATTTTCCTTTTTTTGCAAGTGCATTTCCCACCCTTATATATTGAATTGTTCTCTAGGAAAAAAAATATTAAGAGTTTCCCTTGCACACAAGAACTCTAGTAACAATATTAAGAGTTTCTCTGTCAGTTGTTGCCTTATAAAGTATTCAAGATCAAGGTACCCAAGGGCCAAAACTACCTTTGGATCCAATATTTGAATGTCCTAAGTCTGCCACCTTTTCTCGGGATCTTGTTATCATGGAGATATTTGAAATTTAGATAAGCACAAAGGATTCACGACAAGGGAATTAGATTGCATTGATCATATATTGGAGCTTCATTGGTATCTCGTCAACCAAATAGTTTTCCAACAAGTCAAGGGAGTCTAAATTGGTGTAGTTGAAAATAAAATGAAATATTGTTTTGTCCAAGCCAAATCCTACGACATTAAGCTTGAAACCCCTCTCATTATCATAGGTCACGCCTTGCTCTGAGATGGTGATGCTGCAGGGGTTTTTATCTTGTCTCCAATCCACGGTCACACCTTCGAGCTCTAACATGGTGATATTGTAGGGGTTTAAATCTTGTCTCTGGTCCACTGCATGAGCTTGGGTACATAAAACTGGCACCATGTCAGGTTAAGGGAAATTATGAGCACTCGATGAATAAATATCGATAAGGAAATGGAAATATGGAGACATTGGCTATCATACATATTTGGTTTCCTCCGTCAATGTACCAAAGTCGTCGACCCTCCCAAAGGACCCTTCTTAACATTCTTTCCTCCAAAACCAGGGTAAATTAGTGCTGCAATATATGCTAATAAACCCCCTTCACCATCTCTCCCATTAGGAAATCTGAGTTGTCAAACAGAAATGTTAAGGTCAATCTCTCCATCATTGAGAGTTATATGGCATGTGTTGTAACTATGCAAAGAATATTCCTTTTAATACATTGCTATATGGTGGTATGATGCAGATATCCCATTTAATGTTGCTCGCTCACCTTATTACCAAGCTATGAAGGACTCTATTATAGCTATAGGAAAGGGTTTCAAAGTCCCTACTATGCATGACTTGAGGGGAGCTCTTTTGCAAAAAGAGATTTACTACTTTGATTATTAATCAAATATAAAACCAATAATATTGTTTTATTTAAAGCTTAATTTGATATAATCTTGCAAATAATGTATTAAATGAAATATATATATTCATTCGCACAATTATCATAGAAATTGATAAAACTAAACACATTTATCCAATATTACACAATAAATGATACTTAAATATATTTAATTACATATTTATAACCATTAATAAAGGTTTATATATTATTAAATAAATTAAATAAATTTCATACCAAAAAAATTAACAAAATTTCATAATACCATTAAAAATTAACCAATTTTCATATCAAACAATTAATAAAAGTTCATATACCATTAAAAAATTAATTAAGTTTCATAACTAAATTAATAAAGGTTCATACAATACTCCTCGATGGGGGTGAGGTCCGAGCAACACATGGAAGGCGACGTGCATAAGTAAATATAAGTGGAGCGAGGATGAGGGATTATACTCCTGGTCCCTTCACCATAACACATACAGTGGGAGAGTTACTGGCTTCATGTTGGCAATTCATGTGAACAATAACTGCGCATTGGAGCTAAGAGGTTGTGAAAGGATAAGATGAGGGAAGATGACAGAGCACAACATTAGACTCCTAAATATGGTTTGGTGGTAGTCTTGATGGTGGCCTCTGAAGAGGAAGCGTAAACATCGCAGGAAGGTTTACATAGGGAGTGGCTTATGTGTGCTTCTCGTGGTAATTTTCTGGTGTGGTGTGTTCAATGGGTCCCTAGTGCTCAGTTTCTTAGGCATTGAATGCATCCGGGTTGAGGATAGGAAGTTGAATGGAATTGAGCTCACTGGTTTCCATTTTTATTGGCTTTCGGTAAGCCTATTTTTTCTTGATAAGAGAGGAAGCTAGAATATGAAATCGAAGAAACCTCGAGGTTGGTGGAAGAAAACTAGTTTATTCTCAAATTTTTGTGCCCTCTAGCATGGGTTTGAAGCTGTTTGGTGGATTCATGTATGATCTCTATGTGGATAATTTGGAGGTTGGTCACTGCCTTGGGGTAAGTTACACTCAAGCGTCGGCTACTTTTTCATCGTTTGTTTTTCAATTTCCTGTGTTGGTTTGGTGGGTGGTGGTATTTGGTTTTGTTGGTGGTGGAAATATCTATCTAGCAGTGGGAGGTGCTTTTTTGCTTCTCTCTGGTGGTGGGAGACGACATTTTTCTCCTTCGTTGGTCGTGTTTTCTTTCTATAGTGGGGGGTCTGGTCTCAGGACTCTACACACATCGAGGTTCCTTGACCTTGGAAAATTATTAAGTCCCCAGTGTGGTGTGGTTGTTATCCCTCCCCTATCATCTATGGCCCTGTGGGGGTGGCAGACTTATAAATAATCATGGAGGGTACATGATAAGGTGGAAATACTACAGGGCATGCGTGACTCGCTAGTGTCGGTGAGCATGGGAGTCGTGGAGGAGGTAAGCAGGGGGATAGCAAAGGTGGGGGTTTGAGAGTTCAAAATTAGAGTCATCGAAGTAGAGGAGGTCATGGTGGAAAGGGGAATTGTGGGTTTGATTGATTTGAGGTAACTGAGGGGGAGGTTATCCAACATTCTTTCCTAGAAAATTGTCCTGCACTTATCAAAAACCTGATGGAAAGAGTGGACACAACTAAGATATTATGTTGTGAGGAGGATGCAAAGCAAATGGAAACATTCGACTGGATTCACTTTTTACAATGCCAAGTACGGGAGATACTAGTAGTGATTTGGCGAGGCCAAAATCAACTCACTAATAAAGTATAAAAGTTGGAGACTTGGTTGGCGCACTTTGAAGGGTATGATTAGTGTGACTTCTATCCTCCACCACATCTAGGAACAACCCCAAATAACACTGCATCCATTACGTTCGACCACTTGTATGCTATTTGGTGTTTTTTATGTTTTATATGTGTTTTGGTGCCTCTGACCCAACCGTTTATGGAAAATGTCCCTAGTCCCTCTTTTGTATTTTTTTGCATCTCGTGCAATTTTTTGTCAACAAACCGAGTCAAGGTGAGGCCACCTATTTTGTAACTGGCTCTATGTACTATTTTTTTCCTACATAAATATAACATTGACTTACAAAAAAAACAAAGGTTCATACATCATTAAAAATTTAATTAAGTTTCATACTTAAATTAATAATTTCATACCTATTTACTAAATAGGTCTATAAATATATATTTTGGGTTTATATATTTAGTATTTATCAAATGTAAATATGATGATTTAGTACTATATTTAAATGAACTCACATGTTTAACATAAGATATGTTATATTTATCTATTAATTAAATGTAAATATGAATATTTAACCTTAGGTTTAAAACAACTCACACTTTTAACATAAATCAATGAAGTTTAAAAATTAAACTTTATGGCCAAATATTAAATATAAATATAATTATCAATTTGGCTATATAATTAATATTATAACCTTTACTATAATTATAATGAAGGCATTAGTATAAAGTTGATAGATGATACATGCATTTATGTTAATTGTAGATGAATCCATCTCCACCGTTAAACTTTTGAGACAAAAGGGTATTCATAATTTTAACATTGTAAATTCAGAGACCCATTTATCTCTAAATTTTAACACTGCAAATGGATTCAGAGACACCTATAGTGAAATGTAACACTTCGGTACCAAAATTGAAATTTTCCATATATGGAGTGACACAATTAAAAATTACTGACATAAATGACTAATTCATATACTTGTTGTACTTGTTATTTGGCCATATTTTTATTCTTGGACTATAATAGTCATTTCCATTAATCATTATTAATTTTGTCACTTATTATCTAGTCATATATTTTAATCCTAGACTAAATTGGTCATTTAAGTTAGTCGTTTCTACTTTAGTCACTTATTATCTAGTAATGTATTTTATCCCTAGACTAAATTAGTCGTTGTTAGCGTCACTTATTATCTAGTCATATATTTTATTCGAAGACTAAATTAGTCATTCAAGTTAGTCATTTTTATTTTGGTCACATAAAATTTCTCAAATTTAGTAGTAATTCACTTGAAATAATTGTGGTTACTAACATTTTAGTCACCTAGTCATTAATTTCATCATTTTTTACTAGTGTAGGGTATGCTTCTCGTTTGTCAAAATGACTAAGCACCGCTAGTCGTGTTGGCCCAACATTTGCATTTTAATTTTTTTATTAGTATTGGATGATTAAAAATAAAATACAAATTAGATAATAGAAAAAATCAAAATGAGATATTTTATCTCATGCATCCCATTGTGTTCCCGATGGAAGTGATGTGTTAGGGTATCCCTTGAAATATACCCATGCATAATGAAAATCCTTAATCATGAAGATTTGGCTCTTGAGCCATATAAAAAATTCAGGAGTATATCGAATCACATGACCACCATCGCTGCCATGGTGAGCCATCAATGAAATCCATTGCAACATGCATGGTTCCTTGGTCTTGTCGGATCCACTGGTGACTGTTGAGGTGCCAAGAGTGGAATCCTCTCCAAAGAGAAAGATATGAGAATGGTTCTATAGCCAAATTTATTTAGCTTCCCATTATTTTCTCTCGTTAGTTGGCCTTTCATGTTGACCAACACTCCTTCACACTAGTTGAAAATTGTTCCCCCCATAACACTCAAAAGCAATTTTCATTTGTGCTTTGGTAGCCACATTCTGAGCTGCACTTCCCCGTAGTCGGGTAATTGTAAAAGAAATGATCTCAATGTCTAGTCGCTCTATGGTTTTATGTCAATGTGACAATCCTTCAGTTGTGAATATTTGGTGCAGTACTTTGCCATATAAGAAGTAGTAGGAAGTCCCCCTAGTCGTGTCCCAAATAAGGAAATATCTCTTCCTCTGCTAGGTAATCTGGTGAGGAAATAAATATCCCATGTCTCAATCACAAGCCTATTATTACCAATCATGAAGCATTGATACTAGACATCCCAGGCATTGACCAACCAGGTCATGAGTTCTAGTTGTGCTTTCATTCCTTATATTTCCCAAAATTTATACAAACCACAATTCTTCAACACACGAAGGGTTTCTAGGTTATCCATGGCTTCATTATGATGCATCTCATGCTCTCTTTCTCTCCACTCGAGCATGCTTGGTTGCCTAAAAACAATCATTTAGGAGTATTAGCGAACTTGTGAGAGAATTTGGGGAAATTTTTATAGATAGAAATGTAGTTTTCAAAAACCCATGGCACTTGCGTAGTTTTTATTCATACACAGTACATTTTTTCACACAATCTATGTATAAAAACCCTGACATTCCTATGATTTTTTATATTAAAAAATCATCAGGGTGCACCGGTTCTGCCACTAAAATTTGCACACCCACGATGGTGGATTTTAAAACATTATTTCCTCCTAAAATATGACCTAAAAAATAAATTGAAAAAGTAAATGAATGAAAAACAAGATAATGAACAGATTAAATACCTGGAACTGACGATTTTCTGAAACGGTTGGCTAGTTCTCCTAATATCCCTTCGAGAAGGTTTATGGTAAAAACACTTTTTCACTGCTCTGAAAATGAAAAGGTAAAAATGATTTGTTCTTGCTACCTTTTATAGGTTATAATGAATAATATATATATATATATATATATGTTACAAAATATTTTCATTGATGGAAAAGCAGAAGACATAAGTAGCACCTGAACTATCACTAAGGAAAAAGAGCAAAGAAGATCCAGCAATAAGGTAAAGGAGAAGACAAGAGGAGCACAAAAGAGAGGAAGTATAGATAGCAAAAGAGAGGCAGAAAGGAGAAACATAATATAAGAAACAGAGGCAACAAAGGCAGCAAATCCAGCAAGGCAGATAAGGAACAGAGGCAGCAGATAAAGCAGAGGCAAAAAATAGAAGCAGAGGCAGCAAAATGAAGATGCGATGAGATAGGTTTGCGATGCGATCGGATATTGCAATCAGAAAAAGAAACAGAGAGGAAGAGTAATGATGATGTGATGCGATGCGATGATATGAGTACATGGGTCCTATAGGGTAGGTGTTTATTATAATGTTCCAAAGGCTATCTCATGGGTACAAAATATTTCATTAAAGAGATGTATTGCCGAAACTTTTACAAAGGTGCTAACACTATTCCTAAGGTTCAGTTAAACAAACAAAGGAAGTATGGTAGGACCCTATGATGAACAAGAACGGTGGTTTCAAAACCCAAAACAACTGGTCTCACGTCACCTCAAGACCGGTAAGTAGAATTTCTCAAAAAAACGTGATATGGGTCTCTGCTTGACACGTAATGTAGAGGTGGTTTTGTTAAAAACCACGAATGTCACGTAATTTTTGAATATTAAACCCCGTGTAATTAAATTGCGCGATATCCATCGGATCAAGAATGGTGAAGATCTAACGGTGGTCACATCATGAGAAAGGAAAAATCTTAATGTTAAGGCCTAAAGCGGGAGTGTTGAAGATCGACGGCAGATATCTTATCGAAGATACAAGATCGATGGTGGAGATCTCATCGCATCGGTGATCTCACATCGCATCAGTGGAATGGAAGAACAGAGGAACGACTGTTTGAAAGTTGCAATTGTGAATGAGCGATTTAATCGCAACCATCTGATCAACGATCATCACAGTCAATTCATCGCATCAAAGTTATCGCATCGGAGATCTATGATTGTATTGGCGTAGTGGAAAAACAAGGGAACGATTTGTTGAATGTTGCGACTGCGATGATGCAATCCAATCACAACCGTTGGATCATAAATATTAAGTTGGAGTGGGGTCTACATTGACCCATCGCATCGGTAGAGATTTAGAAAATCCGAAAGTATAAGGTTTTCCTTTGTTCAAGCACTTCAACAGGTAAAAGAGAAATAAGACGTAAAACGTTGAAATCCCAAAGTAATGTCTGGTGGGACCCTCGCTCATCGCTTCAGTAGAAATCATATGACCACAGACATAGCGAACCACTGAATGTTGCGATTTTGATTGCGATGGTGCAATTTGATTGCAACCACCCAACTGGTGATTCATCGCATCAGAACCATCACAAAGGGTGTAATCGCAATCAGAAATCATCAAAGGCCACTCATCGCCTATTGTTATATGCTATTGAGGCCACTCATCGCCTATTGTTATATGCTATAAAAAGGTCTATTTTTATATGTTGAGAGTTATTTGGATTTTATAGAAGCATTGTATATGCGTCGAGGGATGTTGAACCATATGAAGAGCTACTGCAATTTAAAATAGTGTGAATTTTGATAAAGCTACTAGATTTGGAACATAATTTGGGAAATGCATTCTACATGCATGGAAAACAGGAGAGTATTCAAAAGCTGAAATATAAAGAGACAGCAGCAAAAACGACAAACACACGACGAGTCAAGAACTGAATGGGTTGAATTGAAATTCTTATTGTAAATGAAAATGTAATTGTTTTAATTGATTTTATATTGTTTCTGATGCAAATGCAAGTCTCAGGATGCAAAGATATATCCCACTGTGATGTTGAAATGTATACAAAGTGTAATATTTTTCTGAATATGCTAGGCAAGAAAATGAGAAGGCAGAAGTTAAAGAGTCATGGTTGTTCACTTCAAATTCTCTATGGAATGCAAACAGTCATGAGGAGAACTCTATAAATGAAATCACATAGATATGGATAGAGAGGTTAGAGAATGAAGAAATGAGGCAGAGAGTGTAAGAAGAAGTAGGAGAAGATAAAGATGCTGTGAAGATTCATAAATGATATAAGGCAGATATAAAGGCTGGTGGACAGCAGTGAAGAAGGAATAGAATAGAGCTGATGTCCAGGTAAATTAGCATGTGTTTTTAATAAAAGAGTGAGGAAGTTGGTGCTTCCATATCAAGTTGTAGCTTGATAGAAGTCAGTTGTAGCTGGCTGAGGTAGGAGCCTCCTGTAGGTTGGAGCCTGCAGAAAATAGATGGGAGTTGGAGCTCCCTTGCAATTTGTAGCTTGCAGAATTGAGGTAGGAGCCTCCTGTAGGTTGGAGCCCACAGAAAATCAGTGGTGAGAGGGAGTTGGAGCTTGCCTTTGCATCACAACAATGATAAGATGTGGTTTTCTCCCTTTATGGTTTTCCACTTATACGTGTTATCTATATGCATGATGATTATGTGTTGATACTCTATATTTATTTTGATTAATACCTACTCCTCATTTATTAAGATTGCAGTTACATTATGTAATATGTTGATCATGAAATGAAGGTGTAAATAAGTTTTAAAGAAAAGTTTTAAAAATTCCATGAATATATACAAAGCTGGGCCCCCCCACTCTTGGTTTAACTAAAGTTAAACAATTAATGTAGACATATTTCAAGTTTTAGTCTAAAAGCTGAAGGAGATCCTTGATTCTGGGATGGCTGATCTCGAAGGATACTCAACAAATGGCCCCTTTGTCACGGTGCAAGTGCCCTTTTGGAAAATAAGAATGAGGAAGTACATAATGTCTCTAGGAATATAAGTTTGGGCTGTTGTGGAATTAGGATATGCCCCAAAGGATTATGACACAAAGAAAGAAGCCAAACAAGATTTTATAGCTAATGAAAAAGCCATGAATGCACTCTTAAATGGACTGTGTGAGGAAAAATTTATCAAAGTAACGCACAAAGAGACTACCAAAGAAATATGGGATACTTTAGAAAGCATCCATGAGGGAGACAAAATGGTGAAGATAGCCAAACTTCAAGTCTATAGAGCTCAGTTTGAAAATATAAAAATGAATGATGATGAAGACATTGCCAGCTTCTTTTTAAGGGTTGCAGAAATTGTGAATAACATGAAAGCTCTGGGAGAAACCATAAAAGAATGTGTAATTGTTCAAAATATTCTAAGATTTTTACCATCAGCTTTAACCCCAAGGTTTCTTCCATAGAAGAAAGGGCTGATTGGGAAAATTTGAACATGAACCAATTACTTGGAAACCTAACAGCCTATGAGATGAGACTGCCACAGAGGAAGTTAAATGTGAGGGAGGCAGCCTTTAAGAAAGATAAGAACAAAGAAGAAAAAGAAAATACTTGTTCCTGCTCTGATGAAAAAGAGGTCAAATTTGTCAGAATATTGGAAAGAGGCTCAGGAAAGTATAAAGGTAAACTTCCATTTAAATGCTTTAACTGTGGAAGAGTTGGAAACTACGCATCTAAGTGTCCTTATAAGAAGACAAAGAATCAGACTCAAGAGATAGAGAAAACCATATCAAGGAACTGGCAAAAAGGGAATAGACACAATAGAAAATCATTATATGCTCAGCAAGACAGTAGTGCATCTGAAAGCTCAGATGAATCCTCCAATGAAGAGGGAACCTTTGAATTTGTATTGATGGCCAACAAATAACTTGAAGGATTCCTTCTAGAAGATAAGGAAGAAGGTGAAGTTGCTCTTGAAGGGGAGCTAAGAAGTGCCCTGGAGGAAATAGAAAGACTTAAACTAAAGTGTAGAAAACAGAAAGACATTCTCCTCAAATATGTAAGAGAAGAAAAAAACTCAGAACACCTCATTCAGTTGAAAGTAGAGCTTTAAGAAGCCAAGAAGGTAGAAGACACTCTACTTAAGAAAATTAAGGATAAAAATCAGAAGCAAGAGAAATTGGAAGAAGAAGTAGTGTGCCTGAGAAATAAATTAGAAAAAGGCCAAAGAGAATTATTAATGAATACTCCTCAAATGAAAAGCTCTGGTCAATTGGACCAAATTCTAAATGCTCAAAGGTCTCCTCTGACAAAGACTGGGATAGGCTATGAAGGATAAATAAGTAAGTCCAAGGTAGAAGATAATAGGAATATCATTTTTGTAAAAGCTGTAAAGGATAATGAAGCAGCTCAGAAGATTCCTACAGAAGTATAAGCCAGCAAGAACATGATTTGTAAAGAAATAAACAGAAACAAGCAACAACATGAAAGGACATAGAATGAGAGAATGAAACAATCAACTACTAAAGGCTCATATGCTCCTAAGGATGAATTGAATACATTTGGAAGCTATCAAAGAAGGTTGTTTCCTCCTATGAGAAGGATCACTTGTTTTTCTTTCCACAAACCTGGACATATTGCATCATTTTGTAAGACAAAGCAAATCCAATCCAACCAGCAAAGGATGCAGAAAATGAGAAGAACCCCTCAAGCAAGCAAATGGCAAAGACAACCCTTCATCAGGTACGCTCATTGTTTTTATGGGTATTTCTTTGACTGTAAGGAGTTCGGCCATAAAGCCAAGGAGTGCAGAGCATATGGACAAAAATTGATGTTCAAAACCTCAAGGTGATTGATGAATTATGGAGAGTTCACTCGTACTCATAATCCTGTTAAAAATATGATCAAATGTTGTGTATGCCATAAAATCGGACATATGTCTTCCCAATTTCCTCTCAAAGAATGTGGTCCATCTTCCCAGAAAAGGTGCCAAACAAATAGATGCCTGCAGTGGAGAAAGAATTTGAATAAGTGTGACCTAACTCTAATAGCCCAAGATCAGAAAAGCCAATGGTATTTGGACAGTGGATGCTCAAAGCATATGACTGGAGATAGAAGCAATTTTATAAACTTTGATGAAAAGAAATTTGGAAATGTAACTTTCGGCAATGATAAAGTAGGGAAAATCAAAGGAAAAGGCTTAGTCAGTCTAGATAACGGAAGAGGAAAGGCCCAAGATGTACTATTTGTGGATGGGTTGAAAGCAAATCCGCTAAGTGTTAGTCAAATGTGTGATAAATGCTGTGAAGTTATTTTTTAGAGCACAAGACTGTGAAGTAAGATCAACCACCACAGGAAAGACCTTGATCAAAGGTGTTTGAACAGAAAGTAACGTCTACATAGTGAAAGAAGAGAATGAAGCATGCCACCTTAGCAAACTTGAGGAATCATGGTTATGGCATACAATATTGGGACACCTAAAATTTGACCACATCATAAGTCTAAGCAAGAAAAATGCAGTCAGAGATACTCCAGTCCGAAAGAAGCGTTCAAATACCATATGTAAATCTTACCAACTAGGCAAGTAGACCCGCACAACTTTCAATACCAAAGACCAACTATCTACAAGTAGACCTCTTCATCTTGTTCACATGGACCTGTGTGGACCTTCAAGAACTAAAGCACCAAGTGGAGAATCCTATTTAATGCTGATAATAGATGATTTTTCCAGAATGACTTGGGTAGCATTCCTCAAATATAAATTGGAAGCACTTGAGAAATTCAAGATATTCAAGGCATTGGCAGAAAATCAAACAGGATGCAAGCTAAAGCACATCATATCAGACAGAGGAGGTGAATTCACAGACTATGATTTTGCAGACCTATGCAATGAGCATGGGATAAAACAACAATTTACAATTTTAGGTACACCTCAATAGAATGGAGTGGCGGAGAGAAAAAATAGGTCATTACAACAGATTGCCAGAGAAATGATGCAAGAAAGTAACATTCTCCAAACCTTCTGGGCAGAAGCAGTACACATAGCTAGTCACATTCTTAACAAAGCTAATTTAAGACCAACCTGTGACAAGACTCCTTATGAACTATGGCATGGTAAACCAACATCAATCAATCACTTTAGAGTCTTTGGAAGCAAGTGTTTGATAAAAAATAATGATGAAAATCTGGGAAATTTTATTGCAAGAGCAGATGAAGGAATATTTTTAGGATATGCATCCAAGAGTAAGGGTTACAGGTGCTACAAAAAAATATTGCATAAGATTATGGAAATCATTGATGTAAGATTCGACGAAGAACTACCAAATAAAGCAAGAAGCACAAGATGTGAAAATTCTCCAGATGATCATGAAGATGAGAACCAAGATAATGATGAAATGAGCAAGACAATAGAAGATACTGAACGAAACTCAAGAGGTCCCTTAAGACACACTCAAAAGAATCATCGAGAAGACCAAATCATTGAGGAAAAGAGTGTTGGAGTCCAGACTAGAAGACATTTAGCTGAACAGACAGAAGAATTATACCTAGCTATGCTATCTCAAATAGAGCCAAAGAAGTTCGAAGAAGCCAACAAAGACAAAAACTAGGTAAAATATATGAATGAGGAACTGGACCAAATTGAGAAGAACAATACCTGGGAATTAGTTCCAAGACCCACTGGGAAAAATGTCATTGGCACAAAATGGTTATTCAAGAATAAGATGAATGAACAAGGGCAGGTAATCAGAAATAAAGCCAGACTTGTATGTGAGGGATATTCACAAATTGAAGGGATTGATTATGATGAAACTTTTTCCCCTGTAGCCAGAATGGAAGCAATCAGAATGTTTCTGGCCTTTGCGTGTTATCATGATTTCAAGGTATATCAAATGGATGTGAAGTCTTCCTTCCTAAATGGAGATCTAGATCTAGAAATCTACATGGAACAACCTGGAGGATTCTCATTAACAGATAAACATGACTATGTGTGCAGATTAAAGAAAGCTTTATATGGTCTGAAATAAGCTCCTCGTGCATGGTATTCAAGGCTGGACATATACTTGCAAAAACAAGGTTTTAAGAAAGGAGGAGTAGACAACAATCTGTACATAAAAGATAATGAAAATGATCTCCTAATTGTAGTAGTGTATGTAGATGAAATCATGTTTGGAAGCAACAACGATGAGTTAGCGAAAGGATTTGTTGAAGAAATGAAATCAGAATTTGAGATGTCTATTATTGGAGAGCTCACCTTCTATTTAGGACTTCAAATCCAACAAAAGAACACAGGAACATTCATATCACAAGAAAAATGCTTAAGAGAGATGTTGAAAAGGTTCCAAATGGAAGACTACAAACCTGTGTCAACTCCCATGATCACTGGATGCAAACTATGTGCTAATGATGGATCAACGGATGTAGATCAAAAACTTTATAGATCCATGATAGGAAGTCTACTATACCTAACAGCTTCTAGAGAAGACATTATGTTGGCAGTAGGAATTGTGGCAAGATATCAAGCAACACCAAAACAAAATCACTTACTAGCAATCAAGAGAATATTCAGATATCTACAAGGAACTGCACATTATGGGCTATGGTATCCAAAAGGAAAAAGCTTCACTTTGACAGAATATACATATGCAGATTGGGCTAGCTGTGTGGATGATAGGAAAAACACAAGTGGAGGTGCATTCTATTTGGGAAAAATTATGGTGGCATGGCTAAGCAAGAAGAAAACTTCTATCTCTCTATCAACAGTAGAAGAATAATACATAGCAGCAGTAGCATGTTGTACTCAAGTAATGTGGATGAAACAAACTCTCTAAGACATGAAGGTAAGCATAAATGAACCTATTTCTATCAAATGTGACAATACAAGTGCTATAAGTATATCAAAAAATTCTGTACTTCATTCAAAAACAAAGCACATCCCAATTAAGTACCATTTCCTCAGAGAAAAAGTAGCACAGAAAGTAGTGAAGTTGGAATATGTACCAAAAAAGGAACAAAAAGCAGACATATTCACAAAACCTCTTACTAAATAACCATTCGAATATCTAAGAGACAAACTAAGAGTAGTGTCTACAGATGTTACTCTCTGACATGAAAAGAAAGCATCATTCCAGGGGGAGAACAGAAAAGAAAACATGATTCCAGGGGGAGATCAGTCAACAAAGATTGTCACAAAAGAGCCAGAGCAAGTGATCAGTGCATGGAATAGATCCTCAAGATCAAAGTATTATGGACAAGACGAAACCTTGCCAACCCTTTGCCATTGATGTCAAAGGGGGAGGAAAAGCAAGCAAAGGAAGATAAGAAGAGGAAGTACTGAAGGAAGTATTGGAGTATTGGTGGAGGATTTCCATCAATGCCAAAGGGGGAGACTATTGGAAATATTGTCATTGATGGCAAAGGAGAAGATAGAAGTAGCACCTAAACTATCACTAAGGAAAAAAAGCAAAGAATATCCAGCAATAAGGAAAAGGAGAAGACAGAAGGAGCAAAAAAGAGAGGCAGTAGAGATAGAAAAAGAGAGGCAACAAAGATAGAAAAAGAGAGGCAGAAAGGAGCAGCATTATACAAGAAACGGAGGCAGTAAAGGTAGCAAGGCAGATAAGGAACAGAGGTAGCAGATAAATCAGAGGCAACGAATAGAATCAGAGGCAGCGAAATGAAGATGCAATGCGATGCGATGTAATGAAGATGCGATGTGATAGATTTTCGATGCGATCGCATATCGCAATAGGTGAAAGAAGCAGAGAGGCAGAGTAATGACAATGTGATGTGATGTGATGATATGAGTACATGGGTCCTATAGGGAAATTTTTTATTATAATTTTTCGAAGGCTGTCTCATGGGTACAAAATAGTTCATTAAAGAGATGTATTTCCGAAAATTTTACAAAGGTGTTAACGCTATTCCTAAGGTTCAGTTAAACAAACAAACTAAGTATGGTGGGACCCTACGATGAACAGGAACAGTGGTTTCAAAACCCAAAACAACTGGTCTCACACGACCTCAAGACTGATAAGTATAATTGCTCAAAAAAACACGATATGGGTCTCTGCTTGACACGTAATGTAGAGGTGGTTTTGTTGAAAACCACGAATGTCACGTAACTTTTGAAGATTAAAATCCATGCAATTAAATTGCGCGATATTGCGTGATCTCTGTAGGATCAAGAATGGTGAAGATCTAACGGTGATCACATTGGAATCTTAATGTTAAGGCCTAAATCGGGAGTGTTGAAGATCGACGACAGAGATCTTATCGGAGATAGAAGATCGACGGTGGAGATCTCATCGCATCGGTGGAATGGAAGAACAAAGGAACGACTATTTGAAAGTTGCAATTGCGATTGAGCAATTTAATCGCAACCGTTCAATCAACGATCATCACATGCGATTCATCGCATCGGAGATCTATAATCACATCAGTGCAGTGGAAGAGCAAGGAAATGAGTTGTTGAATGCTGCGATTGTGATGATGCGATCCAATCGTAACCGTTAGATCATGGTCGATAGAAACTGTTGGATCATAAATATTAAGTTGGATTGGGGTCTGCATTGACCCATCACATCGGTGGAGATTCAAAAAATCTGAAGTATAAGGTTTTCCTCTGTTCAAGCGCTTCAATGGGTAAAGGAGAAATATGACCTAAAACGTTGAAATCCGGAAGTAATGTCTAGTGGCACCCTTGCTCATCGTATCGAAAAAAATCAGATGACCACAGACACAGTGGACCACTGAATGTTGCGGTTGCGATTGTGATGGTGAAATTTGATCGCAACCACCCAACCAGAAATTCATCGCATCAGAACCATCGCAAAGGGTGTAATCGTAATCGGATATCATCGGAGGCGACTCATCGCATCGGGAGATAGAAAAAGTTTGGCAAGTGGGCCTAAAAGGTTATTTACTATGATAAAAAGGTCTATTGTTATATGTTGAGAGTTATTTGGATTTTATAGAAGAAGCATTGTATATGCGTCAAGGGATGTTGAACCATATGAAGAGCTACTACAATTTAAAATAGTGTGAATTTTGATAAAGCTGCAAGATTTGGAACATAATTTGGGAAATGCATTCTACATGAATTGAAAACAGGAGAGTATTCAGAAGCTGAAAAAGACAGAGATAGCAGCAGAAAAGACAAACGCACAGTGAGTCAAAAACTGAATGGGTTGAATTGAAATTCTTATTGTAACTAAAAATGTAGTTGTTTTAATTGATATTATATTGTTTGTGATGCAAAGGAAAGTCTCCGGAGGCAAAGAAATATCCCACTGTAATGTTGAAATGTATACAAAGTGTAATATTTTTCTGAATATGCTAGGCAAGAAAATGAAAAGGAAAAAGTCAAAGAGTCATGGCTTTTCACTTCGAATTCTCTGTGGAATGCAAACAGTCATGAGGAGAACTCTATAAATGACATCACATAGATATGCATAGAGAGGTTAGAGAATGGAGAAATGAGGCAGAGAGTGTAAGAACAAGCAGGAGAAGATAGAGACGATGTGAAGATTCAGAAATGATATAAGGTAGATATGAAGGCTGGTGGAAAGAAGTGAAGAAGGAATAGAACAGAGATGATATCCAGGTAAATCAGCATGTGTTTTTAATAAAAGAGTGATGAAGTTGGTGCTTCCATATCAAGTTGTAGCTGGCTGAGGTAGGAGCCTCCTGTAGGTTGGAGCCTGTAGAAAATAGATGGGAGTTGGAACTTTCTTGCAAGTTGTAGTTTGGAGAATTGAGGTAGGAGCCTCCTATAGGTTGGAACCTACAGAAAATCAGTGGTGAGAGGGAGTTGGAGCTTGCCTTTGCATCACAACAATAATAAGATGTGGTTTTCTCCCTTATGGGTTTCCACTTATACCTGTTGTCTAGATGCATGATGATTATGTGTTGATACTTTGTATTTATTCTGCTTAATACCTGCTACTCATTTATTAAGATTGCAGTCACATTATGTAATATGTTGATCATGAAATGAAGGTGTAATTAAGTTTAAAATAAAAGTTTTAAAAGTCCATGAATGTGTTAAACTGATTCACCCCCCCCCCCTCTCAGTTTAACCAAGGGTTCAACAATATATATATATATATATATATATATATATATATATATATATATATATAGATATTACCTTTCGAAGTTAAATTTTGAATTTTTATCCCATGATTGTAATTTTTTGAGTTTTGTGCAGGGAACATGTTATGTTTGAAAAGGAATCATTTTGACAATAAGTAGACTTTTATCACTTTTTTTGGCTCTTAAAAATATGAAAAAGTGAAACCATAGAGTCCTCTTTTAAGTCCTTTTTAGACTCTCTAAACATGAAAATATCGTTCAGTTTGACTATTCGAGCTCGTTAAAATAAATAAACAATCATCTATTCAGTATAAGTTTACCCCTTTTTGGGACTGAACTAGACTAATTACGAAATGGTATACATTGACTAAGCATGGTCAATAAGGTTATCTCCTACGTTAATTTATACTTTTTCAGGTTTGAGAGACTAAACCTACAAAAAATAACACTACGGAGTTTACTTATGCTTTTCTTCTATCTGCCTAAAATTGAAAAATACTGAGTTAATCCTATGCTGGACTCATTAAAACTAAGCAATGCAAGACCTATCGATTACAACATGATCGAACCACTCCTTTTTAGGGTTCATTAAAAATACTGAGATGGACATTTTTGAAGGATGAGCTTAGATGACAAGAAAATTTTATCCTCCTCAAGCTTGAAAAAACTAAAGAGGTACTTTATAGTAATGGTGGGGGGAAAGTGAGAAAAAAATCCATCTTTTATACTTGATTTTTGAAAGCATCATGTCACTCTTGAACACGACACTTTGTCACACTTGTGTCTAGGTTGGGTAATCCTTATGTCTTATAGTTATTCAAACCTCATTGAAAGTCTTCAGTCGGTTTTGGGTATCATCTTTAAGTCAAATGCTACCAATTAATTTACACTATCGTTACGTGTTCCAGAAAAAGTACGACTTCAAATTCACCATTCATTGCAAACATTTGTCTCCATTTGTGTTGACCATCCTTAAGCTAATCCTTGCAAAATATTTCTTTAGAACTTGACCTAATGGTTTCGTGTCATAGGCCCTCCTGTGATGAATCACTTTCTATCTACATTAGCTCATTATCTATAAATTTGATTTAGAATCCTATCAGTACATCGGAATCTACATGCCCTAATGGTAGGTTGCTCGCCTTCAATGACAAGTTCTCATCTTTGACCTTTGATCAAATGAATCTATGAGTCTTTGAATGCAAATAATTCATTCACACTTCATATATTGTACTGAAGTACTTTGAGATCCATTTTCATTACTGGTGGTTTCTCTCACACTTGTTAACGATTTTCATCACTGATAGGTAATCAAGTGGTTTCTACCATGTTCAACTTCAGAACAATCAATCGCATAGATAGATTTGTACTAGTTTGAGAATCTAAAATCAAGACCCTAGATCTAGCTTCAACCATCCAGGTTGTGAGGAATTATGTATTCATGATACAGTAGACTTCTTTATCATATATGGTTGCACCCATACTTTGTCTACCTTTGATGCAATGCTAAAGTCATATATGTACCAGGACATTTAGTTAGTTTTGCTCTGAGTATGGTAATGCCTACCTAAACTATGATTATATACATTTTTGTTGAATGTTTCTTACAGGTTTTCGACTCGTGTCTCCAATCCAATCCTTGGAATGATAAAGCGCTTCACTCTCTCAAAAAAATTTCTCAGACTTCACACTTTAGGCGGCAATCAGTTACACATCATTTTGTCACCATAAAATTTGATTGTCATTATGGATCTATCACCATCCATATTCACGCTTCGATATAAGTCAAAAACATTCATGTTCCTGAACCAAGTGTTGGAAACTAGAAAAATCTCTTTAAAACCATTAAAAATATACATGCGCGGTTTTTGTGACCATTTCACGGACATATGTTGATATTTCTTCTATTATTTGTGGCAATTGCTAATCTGTTTGCCAATAAAAACTGCTTACCCCTCTAAAAGGAAATAAACATGAAAAAGTAATTTCTAGAAGCCTAGTTTAGCGAATATTTTCCCAACTGAAAGCCTTTAGAGATGCACCAGTTTGAGCTATATCCCTCCACCCGTGGAGCTTATCCCTTGGCTAAAGGAACACTAATCCCTTCATTGGAGGATCTCATTCCTCTCTTGATGGATCTGAAAACTCCTCAATCTCTCTATAAATTGAGTTGAAGTTTCAGGTTTAAGGGTATATACTAAGTTGGAATGAGTTGTTTGTACATTGAAGATAACACCTTTGTACACAAGAGTTCATGTTAATCATTCTAGAGAGGAATGTTTTTCAAACTAAGGAGAAATATTGCATAGAAATATCAGAGAAATTTGTACAAAATCAAGGCTCTAGTTGTAATATTGCTCTTTTTTATTCTTGATAATATATATGGATATCTTTTTCTCATTGTATTGTTTTTCAAATTATTGAAATAATGCCAATACTTAGTCACCTTGAGCGTCAAGTTCAACTGGTATATTTTATTATTATATACTATAGGTGCTTTGATCCTTTGCATGCTTGTGATTCCAAGTTCATCTTAGCATTGAAGGATTGCTTTGGAGCGAAAGGAAAAATGATACATCAAATGTCTCATTGAAAGGTAGGAGCATAACCTTCTCATTTCTAAGTTATAATAGCATTAATGCTAATAGTTTAGAGAAAGAGGTATTCAAATGGTTTTTTGTTTCTAGTTACTTGTTAGAGTACTAGGGAGATCGCTCTTGTCCGCAAGAGGGATTAATCAAGAAAACAATGTGTCAAATATGCCCATATTAGGGAGAATAGTCCAATAGAGGACATGCATTCTCCCTATGTCAAGTATGACCATATTAGAGAGAATGGTATGACAAAGGAAAATAATTCTTCCTGTGTCAAGTATGTTGACCATAATTAAGGGAATGTTCCTAAAGGCCCGAGATCACTCAATTGAGTGGGTACCTTTCAACATAGAGGTTAAATTTCTCCCTAGATGGGTAGAGTGAGATCATTAGCATCATGACCTAGACTATGGCCCTTGGATTTGCGACTAGATTACTCAAATGAATTGAGAGAGTCCCTAGGGTTTCACCATGATTCAAAGAGATTCACCAAGATGATGGTGAACCAGGACTATTCAATATACCATGGGTTAAAGGCACTGACCATAATCATGATGACTAGTTCATGCTAATGATGTACCATGTGTAAGGAGTATTGACCAGGATTATGGTGAGGATACACCATAGGTCAGAGGTATCAACCGAAATTATGGTAACTTGTTGATGGTAATTATTTACCATGTTTCAAACTTTTTAGCCATGATTATAGTATTTGGATGATGTAGACACTGATGATGAATTGTTGTAACCTTTTCTTAGAAAAATTTTTCAACACGAGAACATCTAGATAGTTATTATGACTATCTCCCTAGCTAATAAGGAGTGTTGAATTAAGTAAATATGGTTGGTATTCATAATTTATGTTTTATCCCTTGATATATATAATAAAAATGTTAGAAATTTTCTTCTTTTCATTTTGTTTATCAGCCTTTTAAATAATTAATATAGGACATGTTATTCATATTGACATCAAAAGAGAAAATTTTGAATTTTAAATTTTGAATTTTGGTTCCGAACTTGTCAATTCAACCCTCCTTCACGTCAAGTCAGACCTAGTGAAGAGACGCCTATTATAATATGAATAAAACAATATGTAAGGCACTAAAACTCCTCCACAAGGTCCCATTCGATCACACACAAGATAAGATATATTATGGGCATCCAAGTGAAGAAGAAGAAGAAGGATGAAGAAGGATAAATTCATCTCTAGAATTTCTCTCTCTCTCCTTGACTTCACACATGTTAATTTCTAGGAAATAGGTTAAACAAGTGGGTAGCATTTTGTAGGCAATAAGGTTGAAATACTAGGAAAATTATTCTAGGCAAGTTGTTGGGTTTGACTAGAGGGAATTTTGACCAAATTTTACCATTGTATTATTGGTAAGTTTTACCATCATATTGAATAGAAGAATTAGGTGTATATCTTGTTGAGCTAAAGGATTTCTCTAAGAAAAACATTGTTGGGTTTCTCCCCCAAGTGGGTTTTCCCAGGGTAAATATTGTGTTGTCTTTATGTATTGTGATCTCCACTATTCGTATGCATTTATGGTTGAATTTATGAAGTGTAATTTCTTAATGATAAATTGAAAGTGCTAAAATAATATCTAAAACATTACAAGTAATTACCAATATTTTAGAAATTAGTTCTTTTATCTATTACACTTCAAAAATAAATAAACCTTTGCACAAAAGAGTGCCTTAACAAATTACCCTATCATCATTTTTTCTACACCCCATGGATGTCAGATAAATATCATATGAAATGAGTTATGGGTTTTTGGTAATGCTATATTTATAAGCAAGGTATTGGTACATGGTATTGTAAGAAAACATATTACAAAATTAATACTATCCATGATAAAGTGGAGGTGAATATCCATGATTAAGAATATTGTTACATGTTTTTTAAATGTATATATGTTTAATTTACATATTAATTCCTTTTATCATTACTACTACTCATAATAATAATTTTAAATAAGTTATAATTTAGTTGGTTTTTATGATGTTTTTAAATTTTAGAAACTTGATATGTACGATGAAGATGAAGGAAGTAATTTTATTCTTATTATGGATAGATGGACATTTACCAAAAAATTAATTTATATGGTCGTGCTAGTACATGAGTTAAATATATAAACATTTAAAAAAATATATAACAAAATCCTTAACCGTGGATATCTACACTTTACCATGGAGATTCTTAACTTACAAATAGGCTTTGTTACAATATTATGGGCCTCTACTATGGATTAATAATACCAAGTGTCTTAAAAATATAATATATGTTCATATGAGACATGGAATATTATTAGTATTAGTCATATATCAAAGGTTGTGATTTATCTTAAAAGTAATTATGCCCTTTTTTCCATTTAAAATCTCAACTTGTTGACAAATGTAGCAAGAAATTCTCAATTTGATTTTTCCTTGATTACATTGAGAAAAATTGAATATCCACATTAGAAGACAACTTGGATGATGTTAAATTTTGTGACATGGCTTGTGTCACCCAATTTACTCAGTAAATTCAAGTTGGAGGAGTTAAAATTCAGTTAAGCATGTGTGGTTGCTAGTGTTTAGTAATCAAGGTTAATTATCTAAGGTTATTTTCAATTAAACTAGTTCCAACTGTTGGAGGAAATAGTGGAGGTCAGGTTGTGTAATGGGACTTCAGTGAAACTCAACGATCATCTAGTTAACTGATCAATCATCACAAATACCTAGCACATGAAGAGAATTCGAGTTCCCTAGGCTTTGTGGAGATTCCAAGGAAATTTAACATCAGTTGTAGAATAATCTAGAGTGTACAGGTGTTTCATGTAGTCAGATGATTATCCTAAATGAATTGCGCAATCAATTTGAGGTATTTCCTAAATAATAGGGGCCTAATTACTAAAGGAAAAACACAAGTAAATAAGAGCTCAGGTAGAGGTATAAATTGACTAAGTCTGGGTCAGAGACCTTCAATGAGCAGAGAGATAGGTTATGCACTTGTAGGTTGTGCTCACTTGAGAAAAATAATTGTTATATATATCTATTATTTTGACTTAATGCAAGAAAGTATTGAGGTTTTTAGTAGATTTATTTCCCGATTAAATATACTTGTTTCATGGGTGTGATTATTTCTTGCATGTCTAAAATTATTGTTCTAAATTAAGAATTAATGTTCCTAGAGAAGTCGAGTAGGCTTGTGTATTGTGATTTTTATTAAATTCATGATCAATTAAAAATATACATCACAATTTATACATGGTATCGAATTAGGATCCACATTCGAGCAGAAATTTAGAAGTTGTTTATTAGGATGCCCGAATTTGGAGATCAATGTTGTAGGATTTCTTCAGAACTGAGAACATGTCCTTCAATGGACTAAGGTTAGAGTATATCTTGGAAGGAACCTCTAATTTTGTTGCATGACAATGAATTTCTAGAGTACATCCAATTAGATGTTTCAAAACCACAAGCATCTCATCCCCATAACCTTGCTCAGTGGAAGAAAGATGTAGCCAGGACGAGAAAAATCATCTTGGAGGGAGTACAGGATCACACTATCTCAAATATCCATGGTAATTAAACTTTGTTCTCAATGTGTAAAACAATGAATTTTTTTTTCAAGAATAATAGCGACCACAGGAAGTTGGTGCTCAAGGATAAACTTCAAAGTATCAAGATAGAAAATAATGACATAATTCTACAGTATTTAAGTTGGTTCACACAGTGTCATGATGAACTTGGTAGGGTCGATTTTAATTTCCCTGAATAAGACTTGGTAATCCTAGCCCTTATCATCCTGATCAAGAGCTCACTTAACTATCAATATTTGGTGAATGGTAAGGAGAAACTACCGAATTGGGAGCGCTTATGGTACTTTTTGGTACTGGAGGAAATAAGGCAGAATACCATAGATGGGACTTCATCCAATGGAAATGATGAAGAAAAATATGCATTGGATGGAAAGGGAAAGAATGGAAAAGGGATCAAATCCAAATGCAAACCAAAATTTAGTCAAGGGGGAAAGAAGAAATATTTTTAAAAAATTAAATGCTCCCATTGTCATGAATTCAAGCACTATGCCATGAAGTCTCAACATAAAAAATGAAAGAAACAAGACCTTAGGAGAAATAGCAAGTGAATATTCGGCTTCATAGTTTGAGCTTGAATTTAGCCTCATTACTTTCATGGTCAACACACTGATGGGGAGTGTATGGTACTTAGACTCAAGTGCCTCGTTCCACATGATGGGGAATAGGGATTTTTTCAGTCACGTGGAAGAGAAATAATTTTAGATGCACATCGAGATGGGGGACGATGGAAGGTATAGTGTGAATGGGGTTTGTATAGTCAACTTTCAGAGGGAGTTGGGCTCCCCCCTAGCCTCAAGGATGCAATGATTGTTTCGGGCCTAAAGAAAAATATCATATTTGTTCTAGTTTTAGAATAATGTGGTTATGATGTGATCTTCAGCAAAGATAAGACATTCTTGAGGCACATATCCATGGGACAGGTGAAGTAGATCGAGGATTTTGTGAATAACCTATATAATATATATGTGGAGGATTTTGTTGCATTACGCACTAAGGAGAAGAAGGTTCAAAGCCATGATGTTGGTAAATTTTGGCATAGAATACGTGGTCATTTTCATCATGGCGCCGTGAAAATCGTGCAATAGTTAACCACGAGTCCCCTAAAAATAAAACTTGAAAATAAATGTGTATGAAAAGGATGTACTTTGGGTAAGTACACAAAATAAACATTCCATGAGTGAGAGAACAGATCCCATGCTGTCTTAGAAAGGATCCACTCTGATGTTTGTGGAATTTTCTCGTCAGCCTCAACTGCTAGACACAAATATTTTGTCATTTTCCTTGATGACTTCTCACAAAATTGTTGGATCTTCTTTACGCGGAAGAAGATGAGACATTCTCTATGTTCATAGAATTCAATACACTGATTGAGAAAGAAACTGACAAGAAGGTGAAGGCTCTAAATATCAATAATGGAGTTGAGCATGAATTTAAATTTCCTTTTGCAAAAGAAGAAATTCAATGAGAGTTTACAACACACAACAACCCCCAACAAAATGGGGTGGCTAGGAGAAAGAACTTTAGCATTTTGCGAGCAAAAAGGACGATGTTTCACGACCAAGGCCTACCTCTACATGTCTAGGTCGAGGATTGCAACAAAATAATCTATTTGCATAATCAGAGTCCTCATCGGATTTTGGGCATGATTACACTGAAGGAGGATTTATAAGGGATGAAGCTGAATATGTCACACTTAAAGATTTTTGGAGCCTCTGCTTAATGCCATGTCCCTAAATAATTAAGGAAGAAGCTAGAGCTAACAATAGAATTGGGGGTATTTATGGGTTACAGTGAAACTTCCCACAACTACTGTGTGTACTTTCCATCCTTCATAATAACAGTTGTGCGAAGGGATGTAAAATTTGATGAGGAGAAAGCGACTGCACCAGAAGAGATTCTTGAGAGGGAGCTTTAGATCCCACCAGAAGAGAATTCTTTATCTCTCAAGGACGAGCCTCAAGAATTTGTGGAACAACAAAAAATTGAGGAGCAGAGAGTGGAGACAACCACTCAAATAGAACCATCCAAAGAAGGAAGGAAAAGAACTAAATAAGTTGAGAGACTTGGGCAGGATGCAAGGGAGAATGTGGGTGATCCTTAAATTCTGCGCAGGAAGAGAAGGTCACTAGATCGGTATAATGGCTACATGGCTCTGTGGACTGAGCTTGTATAGAATGAGCCATCCTATTTCGAAGAATCAATAGAGAAACTTGTATGGATTGATGCAATGGAGAAGGAATACAAATCCATCATAAATAATAGTGTTTGGGAAGTGGACTCAAGACAAAAAATTAAATCCATTGTGGGTTTGTGATGGATCTTCAAGGTAAAGCACACAATAGACGAATGCATAGAAAAGTACAAGGCCATATTTGTGGCCAAGGGGTACTCTCAAGTTGAGGGGATTGACTATGAGGAGGCCTTTTCTCCTATAGAAAGTGATGTAGGAGCATCATCGTTCCAAATTTTGTACATTTAGTAGAATCTCGGGGGTCTTGTATTTTCAAGGGAGTTGGGTCCCTAAGTATTTAATTAATCTAATTTTCAATGTTTTGATTGTATTTTATGTGAAACATTTAGAATAGGATTTAATTAAATATTATGAGCATATTTTTAAATGTTCTCGAATGTAGGAGAACATGAGAGATTTAGGCTAGTTGAAATCTCATAGGGATTTTGAATCCTAGACTTATGGATTAGTTCATGATTTTGTGGATTTAGAGGATCCTTAGGATTTGGTTGAGAAGAATGAGGAATTGAACCAGAATTGGTTGCAGAACCTTTTGTATATATTTTTAAGCCTAAAAGGCATTAGGCAGATACCATTTCTAGACAAGTAATATTCAGTAGGAATAGAGGAGATTTGATTGTAAGCCTACAGGCAGAAGAGAGGGATGAGAGAAGGCCATATTTACAGAATATGAGGCCCTAGATTGAGTAGCTGGGAACGAGGATCAACATAATGTGTATGTACAATATTTTTAAGTGAATGTAATAAAAGAATTCATGCATTTTAAATTGCATCTAACTATGTGTTTGAAGAAATATAGGCATGCATAGATAGTTGTATTATCTGATTTATTACAGAGTGGAGGAATTAAATTATGCCACAGAAGTAATGGGAATCAGTTATTTGTACAACTAAATAACCTAAATAAATCGCATAAGGGCTTTTAATGTCGTGGAGGATAGACAGAGGGATAATGTTGTGTCAGTATTCCAATTAACAATTTCTGCAAAGTAAATCCCAGGTAATATGAAAATTTTGAAGTTGTTTGTGAGCTGACAAAAAGCGTGACAGAATTGTGTTGTACCACTGTGATTGAGTGGAATTGATGTTGAATTATGAAAGCCGTTGTTGTGAAACCAGCTCCAAAAATAGAAGAAAAGATATATCAACGCCTTAGAAATAAGCCACTTCGAGGGGGCAACTTCCAATATATTACATGAATGATCAATTCTTGGATGATCCAAATTACAAAACCTCCTTTCTATATATAGGAGTCCATGGGGCCACAATGTAATCCTAGCCGACCTAACAATAATAATTTAAGGGCACAATAATAACAATATGGCGGTTACAGGGGTACAATAATAACAATAAGGGGGTTACAATAACAACAATAAGGGAATATACTAGTAATATATGGACCTAACATGCCCTTCTCCTTCAAAATGTGTTGTTCTAAATGCTTGAGTAGCTATGGGTGCTTCTGATAAAGTTCTCATCCTGCCATGTATAATATTCAGTGGGTAATTTCTTCCACTTGATGAGATACTTTGAAATTGATCGATTCCGTAGCTGTCGAGTTCTTGTTTCCGTGACCGCTTCAAGTTACAATATGATTTTTCCTTCCTCATCAAGTTCTGGAAATATTGTTTGAACTGGAATATTTTCACCTATAAACTTCTTGAAGCATGAAACATAGAAAACTGGATGCACTCATGAAGAAGCAGGAAGCTCCAATTTGTATGTCATAGTACCAATATTTTGCAACACCAGCTCCAAAAATAGAAGAAAAGATATATTAGCGCATTAGAAATAAGCCACTTTGAGGGGGAAACCTCCAATATATTACATGAATGAACAATTCTTGGATGATACAAATGAAAAAAACTCCTTTCTATATATTGGAGTCCATGGGGCCACAATATAATCCTAGTGGGGACATAATGTAATCCTAGCTGACCTAACGATAACAATGTAAGGGAAAAATAATAACAATATTGCGGTTAGAGGGGGCCACAATATAATCCTAGTGGGGCCATAATGTAATCCTAGTTTACCGATACAAATGAAAAAACCTCCTTTCTATATATTGGAGTCCATGGGGCCACAATATAATCCTAGTGGGGCCATAATGTAATCCTATCTGACCTAACGATAACAATGTAAGGGCACAATAATAAAAATATTGGGGTTAGAGGGGGCTACAATAATAACAATAAGGGGGCTACACTAATAACAATAAGGGGTTAAACTAGTAATATAGGGACCTAACATGCCCCTCTCCTTCAAAAAAGTGTTGTCCTCAATGCTTGAGTAGCTCTAGGTGCTTCTGTATAAAATCTCATCCTCCCATATAGAATCTTCAGTGGGTAAGTTCTTCCACTTGATGAGATACTCTGAAATTGATCGATTTCGTAGCTGTCCAGTTCTTGTTTCCGTGACTGCTTCAGGTTCCAATATGATTTTTCCTTCCTCATTAAGTTCCGGAAATATTGTTTGAACTGGAAGATTTTCACCTATAACCTTCTTTAAGCATGAAACATGGAAAATTTGATGCACTCGCGAAGAAGCAGGAAGCTCCAATTCGTATGCCATAGTACCAATATTTTTCAACACCTTGTAAGGACCATAGTACTTTGGTGATAATTTATTATCCTTCTTAGCTCGCTTGAGGGACATTTGTTTGTATGGTTGTAGCCGTAAAAATACCAAGTCTCCTACATCAAAACTTCTCTCACTACGATGTTGATCTGCCTGTTGTTTCATTCGATTTTGTGCCGAATTTAGGTTATCCTTTAAGAGTTGGAGGACTTGTTATTGATGCTCGATGTGATCTTCGACTGCTTGAACCTTATATTTTTCTCTTAAATATGATGTGATGGATGGTGAATGATATCCATAAAGTGCCATAAATGGTGTCATTTTTGTTGTAGTATGGAAGGAAGTGTTATACCACCATTCAGCGAGAGGTAACCACTTGACCCATTGTGTTTGTTTATCAGATACAAAACAACGAAGATATCCTTCCAAACATTCATTCACTATCTCAGTTTGACCATCGGATTGAGGATGATAGGATGAGCTATGAGCTAATTGAGTACCCAAACAAGAAAATAACTCCGTCAAAAAATTTTCAATCAAAATGGGATCTCTGTTGCTCACAATAACCTTTGGGTTTCCATGTAGCTTTTGAATTGTTTCCATAAATGTAGTAGCAATTGTACTTGCTTTAAATGGATGAGATAATGCACAGAAGTGTGCATACTTGGTAAGTCTATCAACTACCACCATGATGACTTTCTTTCCTTTGGACTTACGTAACCTATGATAAAATCCATTGAAATCTCCTCCCAACCTTGACTTGGAATCGATAAAGGTTGTAGAAGACTCGGGGTCTTAATTGCCTCAACTTTATTCTGCTGGAAAACCAAACGTTCCGCCAAAAACTTTTGAATATAATATTTAAGGCCATCCCAAAAAAATTCTTTCTTCACCCTATGGCAAGTTTTTAAAAATCCCTAGTGTCCTCCTAAAGGAGAAGTGTGCAACTCCAAAAGAATATTTTGTTTTAGTTGGGAATTCTTACAAATATATAAGCGATCTTTGTACCATAAGGAATCATTTTTCGAAATAAATGTATCAGATGTTCTAGGATATTGCTGCAAATTTTGAATGAGTGTCCACACTTCTTCATCCCTCTTCCATTCATCCCGTGCTTCAGTTATCCAATCTGGTTGGATAATAGAAATGGCACAAAGCAATTCTTCCACCTCTTCATTTTTTCTTGAGAGTGCATCTACAACAACATTCAGCTTCCCTTATTTGTAGATTATTTCAAAGTCATAACCCAACATCTTTGTGACCCATTTTTGCTGCTCTTCTGAAGATAGTCTTCGTTCCAAAAAGTGTTTCAGACTATCATGATCAGTTTTTACCTTGAAGTTTCTTCCCATTAGGTAAGGTCGTCATTTCTTTAGTGAGTGTAGTATTGCTAACATTTCCTTCTCATAAATAGCTTTCTGTAAATACTTTCCTTTCATCGGACGACTTTCAAAAGCAATGGGTCTTCCTTCTTGCATTAAAACAGCACCAATTCCATTTCCTGAGGCATCACATTCCATAATAAAGGTTTTTGTGAAGTATGGCGTAGCTAAGACCGGTGCTAGGCACATTGCCTGTCTAAGATGTTCAAAGGCCTTAGTTTCTTCAGGAGTCCATGAAAATGCATCTTTCTTCAATAATGTTGTTAGAGGTGCTGCTATTCTCCCATAATTCTTAACAAACTTGCGATAATACCATGTTAAAACGATAAATCCTCACAACTGCTTTATAGTTGTGGGGACTTTCCATTCCTTAATGGCTTTAATTTTGTTAGGGTCTACCTTAACACCCTCGTGAGATACAATATGAACTAGATATTCCACTTCTTGTACTCCAAAGAAACATTTGGATGATTTTGCATATAATTGTTTCTCCTGCAATAGTTTGAGCACCATGTCAACATGTTGAACATGATCCTTCCAATACCTGTTGTAGATTAGTATATCATCCAAAAATACTAGCATAAATTTTCTAAGGGAGGGTTTGAAAATGGAATTCATCAACCCTTGAAATGTAGAAGGTGCATTGGTAAGGCCAAAAGGCATGACCAAAAATTCATAATGACCCTCATGAGTTTGAAATGCTATTTTCAGAATATCTTCAGTCTTCATTCTAATTTGATGATATCCTGAACGAAGATCCAACTTGTTAAAATAAATTGCTCCGTCTAATTCATCCAATAATTCATCAATCACAAGAATGGGAAATATATCTTTAATGGTGAGCTTATTGAGCTCCCTATAATCTGGACACATGCGGCATGATCCATCCTTCTTGTGCACCAATACTACTGGAGCAGAGAAGGAACTTTGACTAGGTTGAATTATACCAGCCTCTAACATTTATGCAATCATACGTTCAATTTCACTCCTTTGGACATAAGGATATCTATAAGGCCTGATGTTTGGAGGAACATTTCCTGGAATCAAATAAATAGCATGATCATGATCACGAATAGGTGGGAGTCCTTTGGGAATTTCAAACACCTTGGAATGATTGTCCAAGACTTTTTGGAGATCCGCAGAAATAGATGATTTTGATGTTGGAGCTTCTAGTGAGCATAATTGTGTAATTACGCCTCATTTTTCTTTCTTCATAAGTTTTTTCATGACATTAGAGCTTACTATCTTTCTCGGCTTCCCTGCGATACCCCATAATTCGACTTCCTTTCCTTCTGAAAAAAAAGTCAAGAAAAGTTCTTTAAAATTAAAAGCTACCATCCCCAGAGATTGTAACCATTGTACTCCTAGTACAACATCAGCACCTCCCATAGGAATGGAAAGCATTGGACTATTAAATACATATTCCCCCATGGCTAGCTTGATATTATGGCATTTTCCAGAGAAATTTATAGTTCCTCAATTTGCAACCATCACTTGACATTCTGGTGCTGGGTATAGGAAACAATTCAATTCCTTGGCTACCTTACAATGAATAAAATGATGGGTACTACCTGAATCAATCAACACTATTACTTTTTTCTTCTTGATATGTCCTTTTATATTGGGAGTTTGAGGAGTGGTAATTCCTGCCAATGCATTACACGATATGGTCAGATTCATTTCTTCCTCTTCTAGGGTTGGTTCCTGGTGTATATCCTCTTCTTGTTCATTTTCTTCTTCCTCTTCACAATATATGTAAAATAATTTCTTCTCAGCACACTTATGACTTTTAGTGTATTTGCTATCACAACTATAGCAAAGCCCTTTTGCTCTTTTTTCTTCCAATTGTTGTGCTATCAACCTTGTAGGTTGTGGAAATCTAGGAGTAGCAACACTTCCTCCTTTATAGAAGTGAGTGGTAGGCTTCCTTATCGCCATAATTTTACATTCAAATTTTCTTGCCAACCTGAATTCCTTCTCCAATGAATCAGGTTCCAAAACACGAACTTCATTTTGGATGTTATCCTTTAAAGTACATATGAAGAGATCAATCCTTTGTTCCTCTGGAATATCAGTTACCCTTATATTCAATTTTTGGAAGTCCTCAATGTGATCCCCCACTAAACCCTTTTGTTTGAGATTTATCAATTGGCTAAAGAAGGTGTTGCTGTTTGTATCCTCATAATGTGCTATCATTTCCTCCATAAAAGTTGACCAAGTGACAATTTTTTTACGGGAGCAAAGCCATCGATACCATACAAATGTATTTTTCTCTAAATGTAAAGTTGCAATTCATACCTTTTTTGTGTTTTGCGCATTATTGAGATCAAAATATTGCTCCATCTGCAGTATCCATGTTACGGGATCCTTGACATCAAACTTCCTCATATCCATATTTGGAATATGGTGGTTCTTCTGTCCAACATAAGAGTTTGTGAAATCATGATTAACATTTATTTTGTTCTCACCATGATTTTCCTCTACTAACTTTTCGCCATTAGGAAACATTTCTTGTATCAACTTTGTTAAACCTTCGATGTCTACTTTTATGTTTTCCATTTTTTCATCGATCTTAGCTTCCATGCCATCCATCTTAGCTTCCATGCCCACTTCCATGCCTTCCATCTTAGCTTCCAAACCATTCATCTTAGCTTCCATGCCTTTCTTCAAACCATCCATGTTAGTTTCCATGCCTTTCTTCAAAACTTCCATTTCATTTTTTGTTGCTCTTTGCGATAGAGAAATTTGGTGTACTTGCTCTTGTAATTTTGATATCTCATGTTGTGTTTCTTCGTCTTCATGAGTCATAGTAGAGCCTTCTAAAGGCTTAATGGGTGTTGAATTATTTTTAGGGGCCATTTTAGAACCCAATACTGATATCTATTCTGAAATATTCCTTTGGAATAAATTCCAACTAATTTTTTTCAAACGAGACTTATGTAATTCAAAACAAAATACACACCTTTTTCTTGCTTTTGAGGAGCGCTATATTGAAATTGAATTATCTCTATGATTTCAAACCTTCAATATCTGAAATTTGGTACTAAGGTGGCCCTCTAAATCCTCTTTCGAATGCCACAAGTCTGACTTGAGTTGGGTTCTTGAAGACAAAGTTGTGCCCAATCTCCTACGATGACCTAATTATGGACTGGTTCAATAGAGCGAACTTCTATGACTTGCCACGTGTCACTTCTTCCTCCTTTAGCTCTAAAATTGATATATAGGAAACTACATTCTGTGTGCTTGCGTCCAACTTTTAGATAATTCTAATCTGATGCTCAGAGAGATAGTTATGAATATTTTCCCACGATCACCTCTTTGAGATGAAATTTGGGAGCCTGACAAAGTCCTAACTTCCACAGACCATATCTCCGAAAATATTGAGAACCAAGATCTGAAATTTTGTGACGATGTTCCTCAGGAGTTCAGCTTCGATCTCTAAAATTTTCAGATTCTGATCCTTCATAGAAAACAAGTTATAGCGAAAATTCCGCAATGACCTGTTTAGGTTAAATTGAGGAGCCTGCAAAAAAACCTAACTTCCACAGATCATATCTCCGAAAATATTGCGAACCAAGCTCTGAAATTTTTTCGAAAATGTTCCTCAGGATTTCAGCTTCGTACTCTAAAAATTTCAGCTTCTAAACCTTCGTAGAAACAAATTTATAGAGAAAATTCCACAATGACCTATTTGGAGCAGCAAAACCCTAGAATCTAAAGCTTTGATACCAAATGTTGTGAAACCAGCTCCAAAAATAGAAGAAAAGATATATCAACGCCTTAGAAATAAGCCACTTCGAGGGGGAAACCTCCAATACATTACATGAATGAACAATTCTTGGATGATACAAATGAAAAACTCTTTCTATATATAGGAGTCCATGGGGCCACAATATAATCCTAGTGTCATTAAATGTAATCCTAGCCGACCTAACAATAACAATGTAAGGGCACAATAATAAAAATATTGGGGTTAGAGAGGGCTACAATAATAACAATAAGGGGGCTACATTAATAAAAATAAGGGGCTAAACTAGTAATAGAGGGACCTAATAGTAGCTGTCGAGTTCTTGTTTCCGTGACCACTTTAGGTTCCAATATGATTTTTCCTCCCTCATCAAGTTCTGGCAATATTGTTTGAACTGGAAGATTTTCACCTATAACCTTCTTTAAGTATGAAGCATGGAAAACTGGATGCACTCACGAAGAAGCAGGAAGCTCCAATTTGTATGCCATAGTACCAATCTTTTGCAACACCTTGTAAGGACCATAGTACTTTGGCGATAATTTATTATCCTTCTTAGCTTGCTTGAGGGACATTTGTTTATATGGTTGTAGCCGTAAAAATACCCAATCTCCTACATCAAAACTCCTCTCGCTGCGATGTTGATCTGCCTGTTGTTTCATTCGATTTTGTGCCAAATTCAGGTTATCCTTTAAGAGTTGGAGAACTTCTTGCTGATGCTCGATGTGATCTTCCACTGCTTGAACCTTCGAATTTTCCCTTAAAGATGATGTGATCGATGGTGGATGATATCCATAAAGTGCTATAAATGGGGTCATTTTTGCTGCAGTATGGAAGGAAGTGTTATACCACCATTCAGCGAGAGGTAACCACTTGACCCATTGTGTTTGTTTATCAGATACAAAACAACGAAGATATCCTTCCAAACATTAATTTACTATCTCTGTTTGACCATCAGATTGAGGATGATAAGATGAGCTATGAGCTAATTGAGTACCCAAACAAGAAAATAATCGGGTCTGCACTTAGTAAAAATGGGATCTCCTATTACTCACAATAACTTTGGTTCAAGTATTTTTTAATTAAATTCAAGAACAAGGCGACTGTATTTTCTGAAAATGATGAGATAATAAATGTGGTGTGCCTTATAATGTCAACTCATCATCACAAATGATCTCTGACTTAAAATCCACATAAAACCTATTAGAAATCCCTCCAACGTTGAATTGAAGTGAGAAGTGAAGGACTGGACCTAATTAATTCTGTTCTTTATTCTCATGAAGCAACATTCATCCACCAAAATTTTGAATACTGCATTAGTACATCCTGAAAAATTATTTTTCATCTGGTAAGTTTTAAATATGAGTGTCTCTGTGATATAATTCCAAAAGAAACTTTTGTTTTAGTTGGGAATTCTTACAAAGATATAAGCGATATTTGTACCATAAGGAATCATTTTTCCAACTAAATGTATCAGATGTAGTAGGATCTTGCTGCAACTTTTGAATGAGGCTCCACACTTCTTCGTCCTTCTTCCATTCATTCTCTTGCTTTAGTTATCCAACTGCTGATAATAGAAATGACACAAAGCAATGCTTCCACCTCTTCATTCTTTCTTGAGAGTGCATCTGCAACAACATTTAGCTTCCCTTTTTTGTAGATTATTTCAAAGTCATAACCCAACATCTTTGTGACCCATTTTTGCTACTCTTCTGAAGATGGTGTTTGTTCCAAAAAGTGTTTATGACTATCATGATCAGTTTTTTACCTTGAAGTTTCTTCGCATTAGGTAAGTTCGCCATTCCTTTAGTGCATGCATAATTGCTAACATTTCCTTCTCATAAATAGGTTTCTGTAAATACTTTCCTTTGATTGGACGACTTTAAAAAGAAATGGGTCTTCCTTCTTGCATTAAAACAACACCAATTCCATTTCCCGAGGCATCACATTCCACAATAAAGGTTTTTGTGAAGTCTGGCGTAGCTAAGATCGGTGCTAGGCACATTGCCTCTTTAAGATGTTCAAAGGCCTTAGTTGCTTCAGGAGTCCATGAAAATGCATCTTTCTTCAATAACGTTGTTAGAGGTGCTGCTATTCTCCCATAATTCTTAACAAACTTGCGATAATACCCTGTTAACCCGAGAAATCCTCGCAACTTCTTTATGGTTGTGGGGACTTTCCATTCCTTAATGGCTTTAATTTTGTTAGGGTCTACCTTAACACCCCCATGAGATACAATATGACCCAGATATTCCACCTCTTGTACTCCAAAGAAACATTTGGATGTTTTTGCATATAATTGTTTCTCCTGCAATAGTTTGAGCACCCTGTCAACATGTTCAACATGATCCTTGCAAGACCTGCTGTAGATTAGTATATCATCAAAAAATACTAGCACAAATTTTCTAAGGAAGGGTTTGAAAATGGAATTCATCAACCTTTGAAATGTAGAAGGTGCATTGGTAAGGCCAAAAGGCATGACCAAAAATTCATAATGACCCTCATGAGTTCGAAATGTTGTTTTTGGAATATCTTCAGTCTTCATTCTAATTTGATGATATCCTAAACGAAGATCCAACTTGGTAAAATAAATTTCTCCATGTAATTCATCCAATAATTCGTCAATCACAGGAATGGGAAATTTATCTTTAATGGTGAGCTTATTAAGCTCCCTATAATCTGGACACATGCGCTATGATCCACCCTTATTTTGTACCAATACTACAAGAGCAGAGATAGAACTTTGACTAGGTTGAATTATACCCGCCTCTAAGATTTTTGCAATCATACGTTCAATTTCGCTCTTTTAGACATAAGGATATCTATAAGGCATGATGTTGGGAGGAACACTTCCTAGAATCAACTGAATAGCATGATCATGTTCACGAATATATGGGAGCCCTTTGGGAGTTTTAAACACCTTGGAATGATTGTACAAGACTTTTTGGACATCTACAGAAATAGATGATTTTGATGTTGGAACTTCTAGTGACAATAATTGTGAAATTACGCCTCGTTTTTCCTTCTTTAGAAGCTTTGTCATGAAATTATATCTTATTATATTTCCCGGCTTCCCTGCAATACCCCATAATTCGACTTCATTTCCATCTGAAGAAAAAAAATTCAAGAAAAGTTCTTGAAAATTAAAAGCTATTGCCCCCAAAGATTGTAACCATTGTACTCCTAGTACAACATCAACACTTCCCATAGGAATGGAAATCATTGGACTATTCAATACATATTACCCCTCGCTTAGCTTGATATTATGTCATTTTCCAAAGCAATTTATAGTTCCTCCATTTGCAACCATCACTTGACATTCTGGTGCTGGGTATAGGAAATAATTCAAATCCTTGGCTACTTTATAGTGAATAAAATTATGGGTGCTACCTGAATCAATCAAAACTATTACCTTTTTCTTCTATCTTGAGAGTTTGAGGAGTGGTAATTCCTGCCAATACATTACACGATATGGTCAGACTCATTTCTTCGTCTTCTAGGGCTGGTTCCTGGTGTATATCCTCTTCTTGTTCATTTTCTTCTTCCTCTTCACAATCTATGTAAAATGATTTCTTCTCAGCACACTTATGACCTTTAGTTTATTTTCTATCACAACTATAGCAAAGCCCTTTTGCTCTCTTTTCTTCCAATTGTTGTGGTGTCAACCTTGTGGGTTGTGGAAATCTAGGAGTAGCAACACTTCCATTTTTTTAGAAGTGAGTGGTAGGCCTCCTTGTCGCCATAATTTTACATTCAATTTCTCTTGCCAACTTGAATGCCTTCTCCAATGAATCAGGTTCCAAAACATGAACTTCATGTTGGATGTTATCCTTTAAAGTACCTATGAAGAGATCAATCATGTATTCCTCTGAAATATCAGTTACCCTTATATTCAATTTTGAAAGTCCTGAATGTGCTCCCCCACTGAACACTTTTTTTTGAGATTTATCAATTGGCTAAAGAAAGTTTTTCTCTTTGTATCCTCATAATGTGCTATTATTTCCTCCGTAAAAATTGACCAAGTGACAATTTTTTTACGGGATAAAAGCCATAGATACCATACAAATGTATTTTGTTCTAAATGTAAAGTTTCAATGTGTACCTTTTGTGTGTTTTTCACATTATTGAGATCAAAATATTGCTCCATCTGTAGTATCCATGTTACAGGATCCTTTCCATCAAACTTCCTCATATCCATTTTTGGAATATGGTGGTTCTTCCCTCCAACATTAGAGTTTATGAAATCATGATTAACATTTATTTTGTTATCATCATGAGTTTCCTCTACTATCTTTTCACCATTAGGAAACATTTTTTGTATCAACTTTGTCAAACCTTCCATGTCTGTTTTTAGATCATTCTTCATGTTTTCCATCTTAACTTCCATGTCATCCATCATAGATCCCATGCCATCTTCCATGCCACCCATCTTAGCTTTCATGCCATTCTTCAAACAATCCATGCCTTTCTTCAAACCATCCATCTTGGTTTCCATGCCTTTCTTCAAAACTTCCATGTCATTTTTTTTTTCTCTTTGCGAGAGAAATTTTTTTTGCACTTGCTCTTGTAATTTTGATATGTCATGTTGCCATTCTTCATCTTCATGAGTCATAGTAGAGCCTTCTAAAGGCTTAATCGGTTTTGAATTCTTTTTAGGGGCCATTTTAGAATCCAATACTGATATATATTCTATAATATTCCCTTGGAATCAATTCAACTTGATTCTTCAAACAAGACTTATGCAATTTGGAAAAAAAAATACACAACTTTTACTTGCTTTTGAGGAGCTCGATAGTGAAATTGACTTATTTATATACTTGTAGATTCTCAATATCTGAAATTCGGCCCTATAGTAGTCCTCTGAAGCTTCTTTCAAATGTCACAGGTCTGAATTGATTTGGATTCTTCAAGACAAAGTTATTTCCAATCTCCCACAATGACCTAATTATGGACTAGTTCAGTAAAGCGAACTTGTACGACCTACCACGTGTCATTGTTTGATCCTTTGCATCTGAAATTTATAGACATGAAACTGTGGTTTCTGTAATTCCAGTCACTTTTTACAGAATTCCAATCTGGCGCTCAGAGAGAGATTTATGAAGATTTTCCCACAATCACCTCTTTGAGATGAAATTCGAGAGCCTGAAAAAGACCTAACTTCCACATATCATATCTCCAAAAATATTGTGAACCAAGCTCTAAAATTTTGCGATGATTTTCCTCATGATTTCATCTTCGCGCTCTAAATATTTTAGCTTCTGCACCTTCATAGAAAAAACATTATAGCGAAAATTCCATGATGACTTGTTTAAGTGAAATTCAGGAGCCTGAAAAATGACCTAACTTCCACAGATCATATCTCCGACAATATTGCGAACCAAGCTCTAAAATTTTGCGACGATGTTCCTCAGGATTTCTGCTTTGCACTCTATAGATTTCAGCTTTTGAACCTTCGTAGAAAAAAAATTATAGCGAAAATTCCACGATGACCTGTTTTGAGCAGAAAAACCCTAGAATCCAAAGCTCTGATACCAAATGTTGTGAAACCAGCTCCAAAAATAGAAGAAAAGATATATCAATGCCTTATAAATAAGCCACTTCGAGGGGGAAACCTCCAATACATTACATGAATGAACAGTTCTTGGATGATCCAAATTACAAAATCTCCTTTCTATATATAGGAGCCCATGGGGCCACAATGTAATCCTAGCCGACCTAACAATAATAATTTAAGGGCACAATAATAACAATATGGGGGTTACATGGATACAATAATAACAATAAGAGGGTTACAATAACAACAATAAGGGACTATACTAGTAATATAGGGACATAACAGCCTGATCGAAGAGAAGAGTGGGGAAGAAACGAATTGGTGGTTGTCATGGAGCCTTGAGACTCTGAGTATTGAATACATGGTTGGACGTTGACCAAAAAACTTGAAACCTACTAAGTGTCGAGTATGTGGCGCATATAATGGATTTGTGGTTGAATCCTCCTGCGTTCTCATTGGATTCGCATTTTTGTCATGCCCCCCCCCCCCCCAATCGATTGATTTGTTTTTTGGATTAGATTTGTGTGGATATCTGAGCATCGAGGGTTAAAGGAATTGGAGATCTGAAAATTCAAAGGCCAGAATGGATCTATTTTACTATGTCATTTTTGGAGTACTAATGGCCATTATTTGAGCTCAGCAAGAACAACAAGGATCGAACCTGCTACGGATATTTCATGAAACTTGAGAAGTGAGAGGAGGCAGGAATTTGAGTTGGATCGTTGTTATTATTGCTTCCAGAGAATATGAGTGTGGCATGTTCCACTTTTTGAATGGAAGAAACGACGTGTGTCAAATGTATGCAGAAAGAAGGAATTGATTTGTGAAGATGACTTCGAACAGGTAGTGAGGATGCTCACTTTATTTGTGCAAACGATTAGGCTATTGGGGTTGCCGATGGTGTGGGAAATTGGAGGAGTTCGACATATGTTGGATGCGATGCACATACCTTGGAGGGGCTACACATACACTACAAGCACGCTACCTTAACACACTACCTTAACACACTATGGTTTTATTTGTGTGGCCTATTGTTAATAGGGTGCTGGATCTTGTGGCTAATACATTTTTTTATCATTGAAAGAGCGATATGCTGAGTGTTAGGATGAATAATTTGTTTTTCCATTGAATGTACTTGAATTATCATTGCTTCGTATTGAATTTCATGAGTATGATATGTCTGAAAGATAAGACTTTGGTGGTTATACATGCTTAGCTATGGAAAAATTGAAGACAAGGATTCACTCAATTCCATAGTTGAGATAGAGAGTGATTTACCCTGCATCATTTAGTATCATATCAGAAGGAGATTCTGCATATAAAGGAAGAAAGGATCATATTTGAAATCTGACAGGAAGCATTTCATAGATATAAAGTGTGACATAATATCTGAAGGTAATATGGTATGTTTTATTTATTTTAATTCTGGGCTAAGAATTGTGTTTGAAGATTTCATATTGCAAACGAAGGAGGAATATCTCAGCAAAATAATAGCAAGAAGAGTTTTAAGAGAATAAAAAATTGCATTCTTGAAGGCAAAGTGAATGAAATACTCTGAACGAACATGACAATGAGCCTTAAGAATCCATCTGAAGGTTGGACATAGAGAACATGAGTGTTCTCAGAAGGAAGTGGAATTAAAGAATCCAAGAAGCAAAGGAATTTCTCGATAGAGGTTCCAGAGATAGAGAACCAATGTTATCAAAATACCGAGCTCAAAGGAGAGAAGGCTTGGTGAGGTACTTGCAACAGGTATCGAGACTTGCTGAGAAAGAGAGGCTTAGCGGTGTTTAGAAGTGAACATATGAAGTTCACAAAGGAGTGGAAGTTAATAATCATTGAAGATCATTACAGAGGTTCATAGGAAAGCCACAACAAGAGAAAATGTGCCAAGGAAAATCACACAAAGATGATGAGTCAAGAAGAGTTTGAAAGATAGAAAGTTGAGATAAATTTTCGTCTTGGGTTATTGATGGAAATGTTACAAATGAATAAGGAAGACCAGAGGTATGATTCGATTATGAGAATAAAATTCAAATGCCATATATTGCAAGTGAGGTGGAAGCATAGATTGAATCCTCAATTTAAGGAAGAGTTACTTAGAATAAGTGAGTATGTCGAGAAAATTTTGGTATGTAAACCAGAACATGGCCCATTGATTTCTGAAAGTAATGAAGAGACGGAGGAAAACACTATAGACGATATGAATCATATGAAGGATTCAGAGAAACAAGAAGAAGTGGAGAAGGATATCAAGCAACCAAGTGAAGTGCTTGAGGAGGTTGAGAACAAGAGCATTGAATACTTTCTGAGTCATGTAGAGGACTTGGAACAACAAGAGGATTTGATGATTGAATCATCAAATGAGACCATCAGATCCTGTGGTTTTAAAATGTACAAGTTATGTGTGATTGCAGGTATTGGAGAAGACAAAGAATCCTATGGAGCTGTCTTGATTGAGGCTGAAAATTTCCAAGAAAATATGATGATGATTGTCTTTCAAATGAAGATCAAGTGGATTTATTGCAACAGAAGGAGTTCATAAATTCCTTTCTTAGTGAAGGAAGTATCTTCAATGGAGATGAGACAATTATGTCTTATGATGAGGAACCTGTTATTGGTAAGGAAAAAGAGAAATTGGCTTTCTTAAGTGGCCAAAGGAAGACTTTTGGACGTACGTCTAAAGTAGTCACATAGATGGAGGATCATAATTTTATTCTGATGAAGAATGAAGAAGTAGTATCACCAAGAAATGGGACTTGTGACAAATAAGAATATAGTGAGGATTGTATAGATTTTTTGGAAGAAATTCCAAGTGAGATGGCAGATTTGTGGCATGAGCAAAGTATTTTGGAGAATAGACTAGCAAACCAGAGAATGAATATTCTGATTATACAATTGAAATTGGACAAAGGTGAGGCACACATCTCTCATGTTAAAGAGGAATCAGTCTTAGAACTAAAAGAAGTTGAAATTATTACTAGGATCAGTCAAAGAGCTGAAGGATGATTATTGGATTTTGTCAAGGAAGAAGAAAACGAGAGTTATGCTAAAATTGAAGAGGAGCATAATGATGAAGTGCTTGAGAGGAAACATCTAGAAAGTGAATTGTTGAAATGCTTGTTGGAATCATCTGAATATGAGGAAGGGATTGCAGTCATTGATAGAAGAATGTCTCAAGTTGTAGTTGAGACAAAGATATGTATTGCTTTACAAAACTATGTTACGTTTGCTAGTATAAAAAGGAGTGCAAGTGAATATGTTACTGCGGTCAGGGAATTGGAGAACAATTTACTTTTCGAAAGTAAATTTGCAGACAACGAGAAACAATTGGATATTGCAGAGGGAGATAACTTCAAGGATATTCAAGAAGTTTGCGTGGCTGCAATCTTAAGAGCAATAGTAGAAGCTGAAGCTGGAAAATATGAAGAAGGTAATCAGTAGTTTAAATATGAATGGAAAAAGTGCAGTGAGATGCAATGGCAGAGTATGTACCATCCTAAGGATATGTTAGAGATGGTAATTAAGGAACTATGGAGGCTAATGATGAAACCGTCCAGATGGAGGAAAATGACAACAGAAAGGATGATCAATAAGAATTTGAAGCTGATCGAAAAAAAGGAATGAACCAAAAGACAACAGACATGTACCAGCAATGAAGGTGTAAAGCATTTGGGCAGTTAAAAACTAGGGTTTCGGATCTAGGAGGAATTACATCAGCATTGAAGACACATGATCTAGAGATCATCAATGTTTAATACCTTAGGAGTTTGATGCAGGAGCATCATGGTTCCAAATTTTGTATATTTAGTAGAATCTAAGGGATCTTGTATTTTCAAGGGAGTTGGTTCCCTAAGTATTTAATTAATGTAATTTTCAATGCTTTCAGTGGATTTTATCTGAGACATTTAGAATAGAATGTAATTAAATATTGTGGGAATATTTTCGAATGTTCTCGAATATAGGAGAACATGAGAGATTTAGGCTAGTTGAGATCTCATAGGGGTTGTGAATCCTATACCTAGGAATTAGTTGATGATTTTTTGGATTTAGAGGATTCTTGGGATTTGGTTGAGAATATTGAGGACCTGAACTAGAATTGGTTGTAGAACCTTTTGTATATATCTGTAAGCCTCAAAGGAATTAGGCAGATACCATTTTTAGATAAGTAACATTCATTATGAATAGAGGAGATTTGATTGTAAGCCTATGGGCAGAAGAGAGGGATGATATAAGGCCCTTTTTAAAGAAGATCGAGCCCTGGATTGAGTAGATGGGAACGAGGATTGGTATAATTTATATGTAAATTATTTTTAAGTGAATGTAATAAAAGAATTCTTTCATTTGAAATTGCATTTACCTGTGTGTTTGAAGAAATCTAGGCATGCATAGATAGTTGTATTATCCGATTTCTTGTTGAGTGAAGGAATTAAATTATGGCAGAGAAGAAATGGGAATCGGTTTTTTGTACGAGTAAATAACCAAAATAAAGCTCAGGAGGTTTTTTAGATTTGTGGAGGATAGACAGAGGGATAATGTTGTGTTGATGTTCTAATTAACAAATTATGCAAAGTAAATCCCAGCTAATACGAAAATTATGAAGTTCTTTGTGAGCTGAAAAGAAGCGTAATAGATATCTGGTGTGCCAAAGTGATTGAGTGGAATTATTGTAGAAGCCTCAGAGCTGGATCGAAGAGCAAAGTGGGTAAGATCCAAATTGGTGGTTATCGTGGAGACTTGAGACTCTATGTATTGAAGACATGGTTGGACATTGACCAACGAAATTCAAACCCGCTGAGTGCCGAGTATGTGGCACAGATCGTGGATCTATGATTGTGTCCGCCTGTGTTCTCATTGGATTCACATTTTCCTCATTCCCCCCCCCCCCCCTCCGATCGATTGATTAATTTTTGAGATTATGGCTGTGTGGATATCTGTGCATCGAGGGTTAAAGGAATTGGCTATCTGAAAAGGCTAGGACCAGAATGGAGCTCTTTTACTATGTCATTTTTGGAGTACTGACGACCATTATTTGAGCTCAACAAGAACAACAAGGACCGAACCTGCTACGGGTATTTCATGAAATGTGAGATGAGAGCAGGAAGGAATTTGAGTTGGCTTGTTGTTATTGCTGCTTCCATAGAATCTGAGTGTAACCTGTTTCACATGCTAAATGGCAGAAACGACGTGTGTCAAATGTGTGTAGAAAGAAGGGGTTGATTTGTGTAGATGAGTTTGAACAGGTGGTGAGGATGCTCACTTTATTTGTGCATACAGGTAGGATATTGGGGTTGCTGATGCTGTGGGAGATTGGAGGAGTTCGGCATATGTTGGAAGCGCTGCATAGGTGTTGCACATACCCTGGAGATGCTACACATATGCTACACACACACTACCTTAGCACGCTATCTTAACATGCTACTGTTTCATTTGTGTGGCCAAGTGTTGAGAAGGGAGATGGAGCTTGTGGCCAATACTTCTTTTTATCATTGCAAGAGCGATATGCTGAGTGTTGGGATGAAGAATTTGCTTTTCCATTGACTATCCTTGAATTATCATTGTTTCGTATTGAAGTTCATGAGTATGATATGTATGAAAGATAAAACTTTGGTGGTCAGACATGCTTACCTATGGAAAAATTGAAGACAGGGATTTGCTCAATTTCGTAGTTGAGATAGAGAGTGATTTACCCTACATCAGCAAGGTATTCATCCATTAGATCAATTCTAACTCTAGTTGCGCAGATGGGGTGGAAGATCCACCAGATGGATGTGAAAACAACATTCCTCAATGGAGTTATTGAGGAGGAGGTTTATATCGAGCGATCAGAAGGCTTGAATATTTTTTATCACGAGTTTCATCTGCAAATACTCAAGTGAGCATTGTACGGTCTCAATCAAGCACCCCTTTCTTGGTACACCATGATTGATATCTATCTCACCGGTTTGGGCTTCACCAAAAGTGATGCGGATGAAAACCTATATAATATTCTGGTAGAAGGTAAATTGTTGATTATTGTCTTATATGTTGATGAATTTATTTTAACTGGTGATGAGTAGTTGATCAGATCTTGCAAGGAGTACCCTGCAAGGGAGTTTGAAATGAATGACATGGGTCTCATGTGCTACTTCCTTAGATTTGAAGTATGGCAAGGAGATGGGAAAATATTTGTCTCTCAGGGAAAGTATTTCAACGAGATAATTCAATGGTTCTGCATGGAGTGTAGAAAACCCATGGAGACACCTCTAGCGACCAACTAGATGAAAGAGGATGCCACTTCACGTGAGGAAGTGGATACTATTGTTTACAGACAGTTGGTGGGTTAATCGATGTATATTGTGAACACACGACCATATACGTGTTATGCACTCAACCAACTGAGCCAAGCTATGGTTAGACCAACCAAATTATTTTGGAGGGCAGCTAAGCATGTTATGCGATACCGCACAGGAACTACCTAGTCTGGACTATGGTATAAACGGATAGAGGGAGTGAAGCTAAGTCGCTTTACATATATAGATTGGGTGAGGAGTCCATCAGACCAAAAGAGTACATAAGGTGGAATACTTAGTTTTATGTTTGCAACAGTTTCTTATTACAACAGGAAGAAAATATTTGTGGCACACAACTTGGCAGAAGAAGAATACATGGCTTCTAGCTAAGCAACATGTGAGGTGATATGGATGAGAAAGATACTTGTTGGATTGTTTGGTCAGATGATGGATCCAACTGTGATCTACTCTGATAATCAGAGTTGCATCAAGCTATTTGAGAATCCTATTTTTCACGATCGGTCCATACCTATAGATATTCGGTATCACCATCTACAATATTGTGTGTAAAGGTGGATAATGTTGTTGCGGTAAATTTCAAGGGAGGAACAAGACGCTGACATTTTAACAAAGGCTTTGTCAAGGGGGAAGTTCGAGCTCCATAGGTGTAGGATAAGGGTTGTTGATAATCCCTTTCCTGCCTAGAGGGAGAGTTGAAAAATGCATAAAGAAATTCTCAATTTGATTTTGCCTTGATAAAATTGAGAAAATTCAAATTTCCACATCAACAGACAACTTGGATGATGTTAACTTGTGTGACATGGATTTTATCACCTAGTTTACTCAATAAATATGAGTTGTAGGAGTTAGAGTTTAGTTAAGCATGTGTGATTGCTAATTTGTAGCAATAAGTTCAATTATCTAAGGTTGTTTTCAATTAGACTAGTTCCAATTGTTGGAGGAACTAGTGGAGGGCAAGTTGTGCAGCGAGACATCAGTCAAACTCAATGATCATCCAGTTAACTGATCAATCAACCCGAAATAGCTAGTGCATGTAGAGAATTCAAGCTCCTCAGGCTTGGTGGAGATTCCAAGGCTGTGTAACATCAATTGTAGACTAATCTTGAATGTACATGTGTTGCATGCAATCAGATTCACAACCTAAAGGTATTGTGTAACCAATTTTAGGAATTTGATAAATAATATGAGCCTAATTCCTCAAGGAAATAGGAGCTCAAGCAGAAACAAAATTTGACTAAGTATGGGTCACAGACCTTCATTGAGGAGAGAGACAGGTTATGCACTTGCAAGTTGTCCTCAGTTGAGCAAAGAAATTGGAATACATCTCTATTCTTCTAATTTAATGCAATCACGCATTGGGGATTTTAGCAGATTGCTTTCCGTGGGAAAAATACTTCTTGTATGTCTAAAAGTTTTGTTATAAATTGTGAATTAATGTCAGAAAAGCAATATAGTAGGTTTGTTTCATGTGATTTTGATTGAAACTTCATGAGAAAATCTAGAACATAATTTCTACACAATATTTCATATATGACTAATCCTAAGGATATTCCATATATCACTTGTAATTTTTTGGACTTGTGATATTTTTTTTTTTAAATTCCGTATTACCTAGCCATTTTCTATTATATGAGCAAGTTGCATAATATGTACATCAGTATATGGGTGCCTCAACCTGCCCGAAGGAAACCAGGTCTGTTGGCCACCTCAATGAGTTAAAAGCTAACCAAAATTGGTATTGTTTCTTTCGTTTTGCAGCTGCTATATTTACTCGACTATGTCCATAGAAATCACATATAAAACAAAGACGGTAGATACTATCAAAAGTCATTCAAAACAGAAAAAAGACATGATTCTAAGTAATGCTAGATCTTTGGCAGAGGATACCAGAATCTATACTAGCTGAAATGTTCGATGTTGTTGTTCTATGTTTCCAATACGGGCATTCTGTTGTTGCATCTTGGACATCTCTCTCACTTCTTGTTTCATTGATTGAAGTTCAAATAACACTGCGGGGTAAGATTTGACTTTTTGGACTTGTGGTATTAATAAGCCATAATAGTAACCCTTAATATTATAACAAAACTTATTTATAAATTAAAAATAATTATGAATAATATTGTAAAAAATGTATTATAAATTAAAAATCTTTATAATAATATAAAAATATATATAATTAATTTTTTTATTATATATAATTATATATTATTTTTTATAATTAATAATAATATAAAATTAAAATTAAAATAACATTTATTTAATTTTTATAATTTCTTTTATGTGACTAATCCTTACCTACCTAAATGGAACGCTGTAGTGTAAAAAAACCACAGAATAATTTAGAATCTTGTAAAGATTTTGACAAATTCTGGTAAAAATTTATGAAAATCTTGTTTACAGTTATTAAACTTCAATATTTTAGGTGTCGTACGAATTTTTGATAACGCTGAATCCATTTCCACTATCCAAAATACAATTCAAACACTCCAATTATCTGATTTTTTGATTTTCTTTTATCAGATTCCAGCAAAAAAATCTGCTTTCCGAACTATTCTATAAACTGAGATACGTTAAGAAATTAGAAACGTTAGAATCTATCTTCGCGAACATTATGTTTTATGTTACGTTATCTGAAGGGAGAGAGGACGAGACATGACGTTGGAATCTTTTTGTTACGAAGACGTATAAGAGAGGAACGAGTAAAAGTCATACACAGTCAGCATGAAGTCGGAGATTGAGATCATAGGTGAGGTGTTCTATTGATGCAACTAATGAACTGAAATTCGAAGATGCATGCTTACATTAATTACAGCAAGGTTTTGGAATTTTTTTTGGAATTGGTGTAGAATTTAGTTATTTTTGTAAAAATTGTTGGAATTATAAATTTGAGTTATGAATTTTTATGGTTATAATATTTTAAGAGTGATAAATTTATATTTATATAATAAAAAATATATTTTAAATTAAAAGAAAATTATAATTAAAAATTGTTTTAATCAGATTTCAACTAAAACTTTAAAATAAAATATAATTAAACCACACTTATTTAATTTAGAAAACCCAAAACTATTAAAACTTTCCCAATTGGAATCTGTATATCCCAAAAACTTAATGCAAGATCAGCCTTATATTTACAATTGAAGATTTGCACAGATGATTAATCAACATTTGAAGATGTGCAAGAAACCAACATTGTTTTGTTGTGCAAGTCACTCATACATTGTATTATAATTTAGCTAAAATAGAGTTGATGGAGATCAAATATAGATACAGTTTTATAGATTTTTAGAATATTTTGGAAATCTATATAGTCAAACTCTCAAACTGTATCTTGGTTTGCTCGGCCATTACATTCAATCATCAACTGTCCACGCTCCCAAACTGTATTTGGGTTTGCTCCGCCCTTACATTCAATCATCAACTCTCCACTTCCTCCAACTACTTTAGGAATTGGATTTGTGTTATCACTAGAAATTCTTGAAAAATCCCATTGATCGCCAGCCCCTTCTCCTCCGTCGAGATGTGGTAGCTGATAGCTGCAATTAATATCAATATACTTGGTATAACCTCCTGGATCGACCACATGAGAGCAATCAGCTGTAATGTTTGAATAGGAGTTACTAGCGCTCCATCCACTTATTCCAGAAAATGGTGTGAAGAGCGAATAGTTGATCATGATCTCATTTGTATCAAACATCTCCCCATCAAAATTATTTTCGCAATTATCTTTCATCAAGTCGCTTCCGATAAGATAAGGGACAGTGATGCTGCAGCACGGCGAATGATAGACATAGGCAGCTTTAGCATCATGAAGTACTAGACGTGGCAGTGTAGGAGGTGAATTAATCTGTCACTGAGCTGGATGTAGAGTGGTACAAATAAGAGTATGAGTAGGTAGGCTACCATGTAATATAGGTGTAGAAGCAATTAGCGGGGTGCATGTGGTGGGACTAAGGCCTCTGGGGTCTCTATCAATTGAGAACCTAGAATTTTCATACTGTACTTGTTCATGTTCTAATTCTAATATACCCGGAAGGCACAATTGATTTTTTCTTGCAGTAAGTACATTGACAGTGTTATTAGACGCGATTCTTTTTTCCATTGCCATAGGCCCATTAATGCGCCCAGGCAGGGAATGCCCGCCACAGTTATTAGAGGCGATTCTTTTTTCCACTGCCATAGGCCCATTAATGCGCCCAGGCAAGGAATGCCTGCCGCCGCAGTGCCATAGGCCCATTAATGCGCCCAGGCAAGGAATGCCCGCCGCAGTTATTAAACGTGATTCTTTTTTCCACTACCATAGGCCCATTAATGCGCACAGGCAAGGAATGCCCGCTGCACTGCATTCCCTGCCTGGGCACCATTCCCGGCCTAGGCGCATTAATGGGCCTATGGCAGTGGAAATAAGAATCGCCTTCATTATTGCAGCGGGCATTCCCTGCCTGGGCGCATTAATGGGCCTATGGCAGTGGAAATAAGGATCGCCTTCGTTATTAGATGGGAGGTATTCTTCATCTATGACATCCGAGTACGGCTGGGCAGAGTGAAAAGACGTAAAAGCATCGTCAGCCTTGGAAACTCCTGAATCGGTACCGCAGATACTATTGGATAGGAAAGTTTGGGAAGGGTTATGGGATTTGGTGTCGGCGGTATTGCAGTTGGTCACGGTGGAGGTGGGCGATTTTGCCTTGAGCTTCTTCTTGATGAAAGAGTTTCAGTGGTTCTTGATCTAGTTGTCCGTGCATCCCGGCAAATGTTTTGAAATTTGAGATCACCTGGCAGCCGTCGTCGTCTTTATAGAGATGATTAATCAACATAGCGAATGGAATGAAGTGAATGTGCGAAAAATAAAAGAAAGAGATTGAGTACTCATTAATGGATTGGAAAAAAAACAGAAACCTGTTGCCCAGAATGGATTGCCAGTGTATAATGAGTCGCTCCTCTTGGCATGAAAATGCCCCACGTTTAAGCCCAGGACGTAAGTAATTAATCCATCTCAGCTTGCAACTCTTTCCGCATCTTTCTAGACCTGTATATATGGATGTATTTGCACGAGATTATGTTTATTATTGCAATGAGAAATGATGTAGGCCACCATAGTTATCAAATTCGAATTAGAGTTTATTTGATATAATGAAATTGATGGTGTAAAAAAAAACATATTTTACACATTTAAATATATTATTTTTTTGAAAAATTTTAATATAAAATTTAAATATGGTATTTATCATTTCTACCAACAGCAAACTTACTATTTTTACCATATTTTAAATTTTATTATGAAATTGAACACTATATTTTACTTAAAATACCATTAGCAAATGCAAATTTTTTAACATATAATTTAAATTTAACAGAAAAATGTAAATACCATATAGTTAAAAACTGTAAATTTTTAATATATAATTTACTATTTTCTATATAAAGTTTAACATGCAAATTTACTTACGATGTCGTAATTTACTATTTTCTATATAAAATTTAACATGCAAATCTACTTACCATGCCATTCATAACTGCAAATTTACCATACCATTTGCAACTGCAAATTTTATAACACGCAATTTGCTATTTTATAGTTTTTTTTTTTCCTTAATACAAAATATTTGGTTCAGGGAATTGCCTTACCTAATGGGAATTCACCGAATTATCAGGGGTATGGAGCCTAATGCTGAAATTATAAACGTTTTAGGTAGAATTTATAAATATGCTCTTTGGTATGTGGATTGTAGATTTTAAAAATATTTTGAAATTTAATAGAGAATAGTGAGATTAAATATATATTAAACCTATATCCATTACAATAATGAGACCAAATATATATTAAACCTATATCCATTATTAATTTCGGAAATATGTAACAAATTCAATTTTTTAACCTTACTACTGTTTTTCCAATTCCAATATATTCCCTAAGCATGTAATGTATTGAATTGAACAGAGTAGGAGAGGAACAAAACAGCTAATTGAAAGGTGGTTACCAGCCTGCTCCGCGACATAACTCCAGCAGCCCATGAGGCCGTTTCTTAGGATGTAGTTCGTCAGTTTGTTATCTTCGTCGGGTGACCAAAGGCCCTTCTTTATCTTTGGTTTGCAGGAAGAATTTGGAGAAACATTTTCTCCTTGCCCTTGCCCTTGCCCTATTCCTTGTGCGCTCACCATTTTCCCACGCTAATTGCACTGCCTGGTCACAAAGATTGCTAACTGCCCAGCCCAACGTTCAGCTCTCTATATATCCAAAAAACACTCAAACATAGGATTCGTCTCATCGTGAACATGCTCCGATCTTGAAAGCTCTACCAACCGTCTGCTCTTTTTTTCTTTGCAGTGTACATTATTGATGATGTGACTTCCGACAATATTCTCCATTGTTGAGCAATTTACCAACCACTTACCGTTTATACTACTGAACATGTCCCTTGTTCTGACAACAAGAGGACTTTTCTCATTCCTTCTGTTGCAGACATTCCTATCCTCGCGAGTACAGATGAATGTGCCTCCTACCGATTCGGCCTCGTGTTTGATGATTCATTCATCTGATTCTGACATGACATATTAGCGCCAATTTTCTTTACAGTGAAGTTGATACGATTCGATTTCAACCGAACAATGTTTGACAATCACACGACACCAAATCGAGAGGGAGTAATCCAACCCAAAATAAAGCTCGTGCCTTGTCAGCCAAATCATTCTTATGATTATAGACATCATTGAAGACCAGTATATTAATCTCTCTCTCATTTAAGTTTTTATATTAAGGTTTTATATTATAGTTATAAAGAAAGGTGGTGGTTTATTTTATATAACTACTTTGCATTATTAAAGTTATGTTTATTTTTTCATATTTACTTCATATAATTATCGCTGTGCTGTCCAAATTATCAAATGAATAATATACATATATTAACCATATTTATTTCAATATAAGCGTGTGTTTTGGAGTAAGATTTTTATTTAATTTAATCATCAATTATTATTAAATAGATAGTAAGAATTTAAATTTCATAAAATATTCTTAGTAATAATGAGATTAGAAGTAATAATTTAATTCAAAATTAAATAGGTTTTTTATTGAAATGTATTATGGTTTTTTGAATATATGATATTGATAAAAAATGATATTATAATAAATCTTTTCGTGATAAAATTAAGGTAAATTTTCAAACATTTGATCTCCTAACTTTTAATTAGCAATGCTTCTGTGAAGCCAATTAAATCAAGATCGAGTATGAGATGTCGATAATAACAAGAATGTCCAAGAAGTATAATATGAAAAATTAATCAAAATGTTGTTTTCTCCATCACTAGTGCTAACATCAAGATTGACGTGAAAAGCAATGCGTTTGAAGTGCCTTCGGGAAATATATGGTGCAATGGAGGTGCGTTTGACTGCTCGTGTTTAACCTTTAATAATTCAGCTACACCTCCTTTATGTTCTTCTCCATTCCCCGGACTCCTTTAAATCCACATGACGAACGCATTTTGTCATTCATAAAGGTTTCTATCGTTTAACGCGAGCATGAGGGAAATCCATGCTAATCCCTTAGGAAGATGATATTTGCATGATTCCATATACACATACATACATATTTGCAGCTAGATACGCTCGGTGCTCTATTGCCTTTCATATTTGTGTGAATGAAATATTCGTGTGAATAATCTGTAAGTAATAAGTAGGTTTACTAAATTTGACATTGTTTTAATGATGTGGAACTCGAATGGGCTACCTCTTGAATTTTCTCTTTTATAAATGAGGTTTGGTGGAACTAGAATAGAGATTTTTTGAAGTTAAGGGGAAATCTATGAATTATAAAGTATGAAACTTTATAAGTATAGATGGAATGATTGTTAAATAAAAAATGTTTTAAGAAATAAAATGCATTTTACTAAAAATATCTAGTATGTGGCCAATTGCTTAAATTAACAACGAATAATGTATATTGGGTGTGAAATAGGGGGTGATGATCTACGTCGAGCCCCCACCACTGTATTGACGTGGCCTTGTCTTATTTGATATTGGTCTCCATAGAAGCTCTCCGAAAACCACCTTGCATAGGGACTGATATATTTTTTTGAAAACTAAGATGGAAAGATGGGTGTCTCGCAAAGAGCTTGGCAAGAAAATCTGACCAAACAAGGAGGGAAGGATGCCAAAAAATAGAAACACCACAAAGAGACGAGGTTAAGGAACTGGTACCATATTGATGGAAATTTCTGAATATTTTGAACAAAACAGAGGAAACAAAGTTCCTCAACTCAACACAAAGTAATGATAGAGATGTGGACAAAAGAGATGGAGAAAAGCTCTATTTCATTAACCATAAAAATGACTATTAAAAATACAAACTTTCTTCAGAACTACAGTTATGGAATAATCAGAATACTCCTTACTCTGTTTTTCAATTTCTGCTTTTACACAGATTTTTGTTTCAGCAACACATAGACAGTTGCTGAAACTTCACACAGTCTGTTGCTGAAACACACAGACAGTTGCTGAAACACTCAGGAAAATGCATTGCTGCTCCAAAACACAGCGAATCTGATTTCCTTTGTTTTTCTGCTCTCTGTCTTCTTCTCTGTCTTTCTCTATTTCTCTAACTCTCTAACTCTCTAACATTAAAACAACTAATGTCTATTACATTTATATGTTGAAAAACATATTTGACTTAAAGCATTAAAATAATAGAAATATCTTTTGAACTTATCAGCCTCTTAAATGCAGTAAGCGGTGGGAGATAACGTGATGCATTTTGGAAAACAAAGTCGGTTGTTGCAGGGACATTAACTCTGAAAATTTAATGCACAGTGGAGTGTAAAAATAAAGCATGAATTTGAGGCATCCGTCCTTCTGAAATATCCACAGAAATCAGATTTATGTCCACCTGTTTCAGATTGCAGTTGGAATTAATTTCCAACACTCCCCCTTAATTTCAACTACTGGGTTTTTCTGCATACCCAGGCATTTCCTGAAATTATCAAAGCTTTTCTTTCCCAATGGTTTTGTCAAGATGTCAGCAAATTTCTCCTCTGTTCTGCAGTGCTGCAAAACGATCTCACCATTATTAACCAATTCACGTATGAAGTGAAACTTGGTGTCTATGTGCTTTGTCCTTTTATGAAAAATAGGATTTTTAGACAATGTTATCGCCGAGCTATTGTCACAGTAAATGGTTGTGCCATTTTCTTGTTCATGACACAAATATCTGAGAACTCTTCTCAGCCATAATGCTTGGCATGCTGCTGCTGTTGCTGCCACATACTCTGCCTTTGCTGTTGAAAAAGCCACAATTGGTTGCTTCTTGGAAGCCCATGAGATGGCTCCTGATCCCATATGAAACACATATCCTGATGTGCTCTTCCTATCATCAACACTTCCAGCCCAATCACTGTCAGTGTAACCTGTCAACATGAAACTTTCAGAAGAGGAGTATAAAATACCAAACCCCTTTGTTCCATTCACATACCTTAGAATCCTCTTGGTTGCCTGCCAATGAGTCTTTTTCGGTCTTTCCATAAATCTAGAGATTAAACTGACAACGTGCATAATGTTCGGCCTAGTTGCAGTCAAGTACATGAGGCTGCCAACTATGTTCTTGTACAAATTTGGATCAAAATCCTTGTTGTTGTCTTCTTTTCTCAATTTCAACCCCATTACAGTTGGAGTCACAACTGCCTTGCTGTTCTGCATGTTAAATCTCTTCAACACTGCTTCTACATATTTAACTTGGGAAATGAAAACATCATTTTCACTTTGGTCTACTTCAATTCCATGAAAATATCTTAAGAAGCCCAAGTCAGTCATTTCAAATTCACTTTTCATGACTGCTTTAAAATCAGCAATGAGAGAAGCATAATGCCAGTAAAAATTAAATCATCTACATATAAAATAAAAATAAGAATCTTACCTTCATTCTCCTTTATGTAGAGTGTGGGTTCACCATCACACTTCTCAAACCCATTCTTAATCAAATAAGCATCTATTCTGCTGTACCATGCTCTTGGAGCTTGCTTCAGCCCATAAAGAGCCTTCTTCAGTCTGCATACGTTATGCTCTTGGCCTTCAACTTCATATCCTGGAGGTTTTGAACATAAACCTCTTCTTTTAACACTCCATTCAGGAATGCAGATTTAACATCCATCTGATAAATCTTCCATTTGTGTTGTGCCACAATAGACAACACTGTTCTGACTGTTTCCATCCTTACTACTGGTGCAAAGGTTTCATCATAGTCTCTGCCTTGTTGCTGCTTGTAGCCCTTCATAAGAAGTCTTTCTTTGTGCCTATCGATCTTGCCTTCAGCATTGCTTTTGGTCTTATAGGCCCACTTAACTCCAATGGCTTCTTTGCCTTCAGGGAGGTCTACTAACTCCCATGTTTTACTCTTCTCAATTGCACCAATTTCTTCATTCATTGCTTCAATCCATTTATCTTCATTTACAACATCTTCAAAATGAATTGGGTCATCAACATGACAATAAAAATAAAATAATGAATTCAGACCAGTATTGTTACTTACCTCTCCTTGTTCATAAATCTCATTCAAATTTCTGAATCTTGGTCTTCTTGGTGTGCTTGGAGTTCCATTCGAACTTGAGGGTATTTCTGATCCCTGCAGTGTGCTTGGAGAAGCACTTCCTTGACTTCTCAAGGCTATTCGAATTCCAGCTTGTGGTGTGGTTTTTTGTACTTGTTGTGGTGGAGGAGGACCCACCAGGGAAGGATTATTTGTTGCTGTCCCTTCCTCTTCTTCTTCGTGAGACAAAATTTTCTTCACGTTCACTGTCTTCTCTAAGCTTCCATCCCAAGCTTCATCTTCAATGAACTGCACATCTCTGCTTACTATCAATTTCTTAGTGGATGGATTATAGAGTTTGTATGATTTTGACTCATCACAATAGCCAATAAAGACACACTTCTCCCCCTTACTGTCAAGCTTCTTCCTTAGCTGATCTGGTACATGTGCATATGCTACACAGCTGAATACTCTCATGTGAGTGACAGTTTTCTTTTGTCCACTCCATGCTTCTTCTGGTATTTTGTTCATGACAGCTTCAGTTGGGCATCTATTCAATATGTAAACTACACAAGTGACAGCTTCAGCCCAATACTCATGTGGCAATTGTTTTTCCTTTAGCATACTCCTTACCATGTCCAAAATGGTCTTATTCTTCCTTTCTGCAACACGGTTTTGCTGAGGTGTATACCTCATGGTGAACTGCTTTTGTATGCCATTCTCTCTACAAAAATGCAGAAAGTCTTTGGAGATGTACTCTCCACCTCTATCTATTCTGAGCACTTTGATATAATGCCCACACTGCTTCTCAACAAGAGTTTTGAAGTGGCGGAATTTCTCAAACACTTCACTCTTCTGTTTCAACACATACACCCATGTCTTTCTGGTGTAATCATCAATGAAAGTTAAAACATCTTTATTTCCAGCAAATGATGGTATCTGCATCGGTCCACACACATCAGAGTGAACAATTTCCAAGGGTGATTTTGCCCTTATACTCTTTCCTGCTGGAAAGCTTTCTCTGTGTTTTTTGCCCAAGATGCAGCCTTCACAAAGGCTATACGACTTCTCAATCAATGGCAATCCCTTTACCATTCCATTTCTGTGCAACCGATTCAAGCCTCCGAAATTGAGATGTCCAAATCTCAAGTGCCACAATCAATTCTCATCTTTCACTTGTTCTTGAAAGACTTCTTGTGTTATAGCTGCAATAGTTCTTCCTTCCTTCAAATCTGCCTTGAGTTTGAGAGGAAACATTCTATTGCTGGTCATCTGCACCTCTGAAATGATCTTCTGACTTGGAGGTATGTCTCTGATCGTACACATATCATCTTTGAATAACACATTGTAACCTTTGTCAATGAGCTATCCAATGCTCAAAATATTACATTTCAGACCAGGTACATAGTATACCTCTGGCACAATCATCTGTTCTCCATTTCTTGCTAGGATACTGACTTTGCCTTTGCCATTGACAAATATCTTACTATCAGTTCCTGTTGTTACCTCAGATTTCACATTTTCATCCATATTGGCAAACATTGCAATATTTCCAATCATGTGATTACTACAACCTGAGTCTAAGAACCAAAAATCATCTTCTTTGTCTTGTGAAATGTTACATGTTAACAAGACAATCTTTGGATTCTTATCTTCTTCATTTGAAAAATTAGCATTCTGCCTACTATTCATGTCATTTTGTTTTTTCCTACATTCATTGGTATAGTGCCCATATTTCTTACAATAATGACATTGGACTTGGGATTTGTCATACCTTTGTCCATGAGCTTGCTGTTTGCTTGAACCTTCATCTTGGTTCTGATTACAGCTCCTTCCGCTTGTGCTTGCAGGATTATTTCTTCCTCTGTTTTTGGCTTCTTCCATGACCTCTGTTATTTGCTCTGCCTCGACCTCTTCCTCGGTCGAATGACATCTGAGTCTTGAATTCTTGCTCAAAAGAGGAATTTGTTCCTCTACTCAATCTGTGTTCATGAGACATAAGAGAAGCACTGAGTTCATCTATAGTGAACTGTGAGAGATCCTTTGTCTCTTCTATTGCTACCACAACAACTTCAAACCTTGAGGGTAAAATTCTCAATATCTTCTCTACAATCCTTCTTTCTTCAAGAGATTCACCATGAGATCTTATCTGAGTTATCAAACCAATAACCTGAGTGAAGAAAGAATCTATTGTATCAGATTCCTTCATGCTGAGTGTTTCAAAGTCTCTCCTCAACATCTGCAACTTTGCAGTCTTCACCTTCTCCATGCCTTGATAGGCAGTTTTGAGAATATCCCATGCCTCCTTGGATTTTTTTTCTACTGCAATCCGTGGGAAAACACTCTCATGTACTGATTGAAAGAGAAAATAGAGGGCTTTGGCATCCTTCTTCCTGTCGCTATTCAAAAGGTCTTTTTTTTCTACTTTCAAAGCAGCCAATGCTGCTGCATCTGCAGGTTCAGGGTAGCCAGTTTCAACTAGCTCCCATAATCCTTGAGAAGCAAACAAAGCTCTCATAGTTATGGACCAATAACTGTGATTCTTCCCATTAAACTGTGGAAGTTGGGAATTTGTCAAACCAGTTCCAGCATCTACCATCTTAACTGTATAAGTAAAGAAAAGATACTGACTGTATAATAAAACAAGAAAGAACTTTCCCTGCTGGAGAAATATGCTCAATAAGCTTCTTACAGCTCCTGCAGTGGAAAAATAAACTCTGTTTTTGTCTCACTGAGTGCCTAGACTAGCTCTGATACCATGATGGAAATTTCTGAATATTTCGAACAAAACAGAGGAAACAAAGTTCCTCAACTCAACACAAAGTAATGATAGAGATGTGGACAAAAGAGATGGAGAAAACCTCTATTTGATTAACCATAAAAATGACTTTTACAAATACAAACTTTCTTCAGAACTACAGTTCTGGAATAATCAAAATAATCCTTACTCTGTTTTTCAATTTCTGCTTTTACACAAATTTGTGTTTCAGCAACACACAGACAGTTGCTGAAACTCCACACAGTCTATTGCTAAAACACACAGACAGTTGCTGAAACACTCTAGAAAATGCATTGTTGCTCCAAAACACAGCGAATCTGATTTCCTCTTTTTTTCTTCTCTCTGTCTTCTTCTCTGTCTTTCTCTATTTCTCTAACTCTCTAACTCTCTAACATTAAAACAACTACTGTCTATTACATTTATATGTTGAAAAAAATATTTGACTTAAAGCATTAAAATAATAGAAATATCTTTTGAACTTATCAGCCTCTTAAATGCAGTAAGCGGTGGGAGATAACGTGATGCCTTTTGGAAAACAAAGTCGGCTGTTGCAGGGACATTAACTCTGAAAATTTAATGCACAATGGAGTGAAAAAATAAAGCAAGACTTTGAGGCATCCACCCTTCTGAAATATCCACAGAAATCAGATTTATGTCCACCTGTTTCAGATTGCAGTTGGAATTAATTTCCAACACATATTCCCAGACATGCTCAACTCCATATGTTTTTGTAAAATCAAAATTGCCACAATCTAACGGATGTCGTTGATACTGGGTTCAAACTTGCACGTGAGTTAAGTGAGACGTCATAACTCGATATGATCTAACCGTGATCACTTACCAGATCCACTAGTTGTAATTCATATCATGCCGCAATATGCACACTTTTTAAACATGATAACATATTCTAGTGGGATTTAATGATGACCATTCGCTAGCTCTAATGGTTATAACTCCTATCTGGTGGGAATTTGCATGCATAATAATAATTTTAAAGCTACTCGATATTATATAAAGGTTCATATTCAACAATATTAACGAATATAGTTCATATTTTGTGAAAAACTTAATTAGGGTTATGTTGTAAAAGTCGTCTGATGTATTAGATAGTCAACATTATTTTAATTAGACAATTGATGTGCAAGGCATGGCTAGTCACATTAATTTCACACCAAAACCTATAACATCGAGTAAATGTGGTGTACTATGAAAATTAACTCACAAGTATTCACCATAACTAAGGTTATCAGGTTATCAATTCTCATTTTTCTGCATTTCGCATTCCTTAGTGGATTGTTACTACTAAAATAGTTAATTTTTCATCCCAAGTTCAAGCTTAGAGGGGATGAAAAAGCCTACCATTTCCGTTTCTAGGAAACAAGTAAGCTCTATAATATCATACTGTAGTACAATAATATTCAACCGTCAAATTTACAAGTTTAGAATGGCCACTGACCACGGGAACGAGATTTTCATTAACCAATTATCCCGAACCCATGACACCCATGTAAGAACATCAACATGCATGCCCTTAGCGCTTAATTAGAGGTGAATGGAAAATTATGTAACTCATAAAGTTACTAATAAATATTGGTTTACTTAGATCTACGTTGCTAAATATATATTTCAACCCATATGTAATTCTTATTTTAGCTAATCATTATGATCCGTCAACTTGAAATATTGCGCATCCTACAGATGGACATAGTTTCTTAGAAGTGTCCGAGGAAACTATAGAAAAAATGATGAGGTTACCTGTCAAAGGATATAATACTAATGATAAATAATTGAATGAGGAATTTATAACTTGGGGTGAATATGCGAAATTTATCTTTCTACAAATTCTGGATGAAAACCCTAGTCAAGTTTTGAAAGTTGAATTAGTAGTGGTTGGTAAGGTATTGAAGCCACAATTTTAGGTCATGGTGTCTTTGCTGAGTTTATTTTGGGATACCCCTAATGACATCGTTATGGATGAATTTATCCATATGTGCTTGAGGGAAATAGTGAAAAATCCTAGGGAAATTATGATTAATTTCCTAGGTTATTTAGCTCATTGTATATAGTTGCACCTCAACACTATTTTATATTTTGATTTATTTAGACAAATTACATATCTCATGCATATTGTCCTCTTTCGTTATTCAGAAAATGTGTAGGAAAGAGAAAAACAAATTGAAAAATGGACTGATGTATTATACCTAGGGAGGATACAAGGAGCTTATCTCGAATTTGTAGATTGTTTCTTGTTTCACATTCATGAAAAATTTCTAAATAAATCCGCTAAAAGAATGTGAAACTATTTCAGGAAGATTTTATAGTTAACAAAGGAAACTAGTATAGAGGACTGGTATCTTTTTTAGAAGTACATTATCATAATAATCTATGGTGTTAAAGGTCAACCCTACTATCTAGAAAAAATTGCTACCCCATAGCCTTCTATTTTTTAAAAATCCAGAGAGAGGCTATATGCTAATGAGATTAAATTATTTCTTGAAGTAAAAGGTCAATGATTGCAATGCCATCTGAAATTTTATCTTTCATGATTAGAAATATATTCTCTTTGGAAATGATTAAAAAAAAAAATTATTTCATATGGTTTGGAAAAAACTTATCCTTATAAATATGATCCATTTCATATTATTTATGAATTGATAAAAAAGAAGGTTCATCTTCTTATATCCATATGTCCAATCATGAAGTTAAAAATTTGGATAATGCTGGCACATGCACTAACAACAATGATAAAAAAAGCAAGTATGTAGGTATCTAAAGAAGTTACAATTGAAACATTAGAGATATGTTGGGGGTTCTCGACCCGCTAACATTTAGTGGATCTCCTAGATATTAATCCCCAACTAAACCCCACACCATTTGAAGTAGGAGTCCTAACAGTGAGGTGTTAATGATCTACGTTAGTTTGCAAAACGCATAGAGTGGTGCACAATGTCTTTGGTGAGAGAAAGTGTGTGACCCTATGGAAAGTCAAGTACAACGTATGAAGGTTCCAACAAACAAAGGGAAAAGAAAGTGCATCACTTGTAACCCTGTAATAGTATGTGACTTAGAAGGAACACATGAGCGAAAATACATCACAAGAACTAACAAGAAGAATATTCCACAATTTAAGTTGACAAATTAACACATAAACATGCATCCAATAAGATACATAAAAATGAAAACGAAATAGTTCATAACCATATGCATAAGTTAAATAACATGCATCGCGAATATAACAAAAGTATTCATTCTATATTCAGAATATATGAATGGATGTGTGTCAAAGTTTTATTAAAAGTGATAGTTCCAATCATACATACAACATTTAACAAGCCACTTGCCCCTATAGTGGAACGTGAAGTCTACAACACCTGCTCCTCCAAAGAAGTATACTCCTTGTATGCTACAGAGAAGCCAAATCTCACAAAAAAAACCCAAGCTCTTCCTAAGACAAAGCCTAGCCAAAGCTTGGCTCCGAGAATCCTCTTACAAGGGTTGTGAGGATATATTTATAACAAAGGTGGGTGAATCTTGGCATGCCCCCTTTGTGACTCTTGGAATCCCCTCACGACGCTAAAAATTCTTAAAAAATAACTCATTACATAACATATGACTCTTCACATTCCAACAATGACACTTGCAATTTCACTTTTAAAACAACTACAAATAATATTGCATTTTCCAATAATATAAGACAAAATAGGGTAGAGACAACTTGACAGCCTAACAAGGCAAAACACTATGATGTTGGAGGTGGGGTGAAGTCAAGCCGGAAAACATAGACTTGATGTTTTTCGGTAACATATTGTTTCCAATATTTGTAATGTTCGATGGTATCCAGAAACTGTGAGGTAGTGTCAGGTTGGAAGCGAACTCTTTCCTCCATGGCATCCGGGTACAATGTCTTGGAACCAGTCTAAACCTCTTTCTTCATTAGGAGCAACATTGTTCTAATCTGAGCAGGGCCACCGATGTAGGTTGATATGTTCTATGTATTCAGATCTATGTCCTCTCGGGTAGAAATCTGCTTCAACTGCTCCAAGTATTAATCAATCTCCTGCCAGACTTGCCATTTTCATTTAGTCTCGGTGAGTGTGCCAACTTATGGGATCCCCTAGGTTCTCACCATGAAATCCAAATTTTTATATATCCATACATATGAGGCCTCAATGTTTCTAATGAATGAGGCAAGCTACTTGTTGTTCTAGATCAACATCTGAACTCTCTCTTTATTTAGCTCTTCCTATGACTTAGTCTTCTTCACAAGTGTAAATGGTGCCCCCTTGTATCACATTGTCTAGTCATGAATGGTGGTGATGGAAGCTTTCACATTCTTAGGGATCTTGGAAAACTCTCTTCTCTACATTTGGAAGTAATGTAAGCGGACAACTACTTTATGTACGTTCACCATATCCTCATAGATATCTCACATAGGGTCTCCAAGTGTAGATACTTCAACAAGGTTCACTTCTCTCATGTCTTCCAAGTATACTTGTGCAGGCGATGCATTCTATAGTGTTGAGTGAAGCTTCCCATTCTCTTGCTGGAAAACCTATAGATTATGTGCCAATTTTTTATTCTTACCTAACAAAATATAGATTTTTTTCTAATTTGGCATGGACAATAGCTCTTGGATTATTTCCAGTGTCTTCCACTATCACCCATTCTCTCATAAATGAAGGTGATTCATGATCATCTGGGAAGTTATTTCTATTTTTTTATACAATATTTTTCCAGAGTTCATCAAATGAAATATTGTACACACATCCATCGCCAGATCATCATTAAGGGAACTCTCTCACCTTCCTCACTCTGCAGCTGGCTCTGCAGCTAGAGGTGGTGGAGTCTGAATGGAGGCCTGTGGTGTAATGGGAATCATGTCAACATATTCATCTTGAGGCCTCAATCCTAGCTTTGTGTCCTCAAATTCACTCAACTTCTCAATCTGTTAAGAAAGCTCTCGATCCTACATATGTTCTCTCACTCCTTCTATCGTCGGCTGCTCCTATTCTCTCCTTCTTAACTCTCGTTCTTCCCTTAGCTCTTGTTCTTATTTCTTTGATCTTAGCTCTTCTTCCTCCGATATTTTATTCTCCCCCTTTCTCCGCTCCTCTCTTTCATTCCTCTCCCTTCTCTTTCCTTATATTACCAATGATGTTTTTTCAATAATAGGATCTACTTTCATCTTCCAAAATTTCTCCTCCCTTAAACTGTTAGTAACCTTCCTCTTTCTCTTATCCTATATCGGGTTGTTGTCCTCTTCTTTTGTTTCTTCTTGGAGTGCTATCATCTGTGGAATAACTTGAGAAGTCTGAACTATACTGATCATCTCATGGGGTCTAGAGCAGTTACAACAATTGTTCCATGGTTCCTCCCTTGACCAATGGTATTCCCCGTTGAACCAGTTGTAGTGATTTATGCATAGTGGTCTTTGAAAATAGCCCTCAGATCATACAGATTGAAATATTTTTTACCGAATTCAAATTTAAATATGGATTTAGATTCAGTATCTACAACTTTGATATTCTTAGTCCTGTATAATCCGATCTCCAAAGGAATATTAGGCTGTGGTGCTTTCTTCATCCTATGTAGTGCTACTAAAAACAATTCGGTGAGATGGTAAGATACTTCTTACATGACATGTTTGTCGATGGAATATCTACGAAAAATATGGGGCAGATTTTGCCCACTGAACACTGTGATCAATGTGCCATCCGGTAAGGAGAACCATTCTACAATATCTGATATCACCTCCATCCCTATTCGTGACATGCAAGGTGGATCCTCTTGAAGGACAGGCCTGTATAGCGAGATAGTGAAGTGATCAGTAAGCTCCTTGATAACTTCTCGAGGGCTGCAATCCGAAAGAAGCCTGGAATAGATATGAATGACTGTCTCTCTTGGTTTCCACATCGATTTCATGCCAAGAAATTGATTCTGTACATAAATCACACCTGGTAAGTATGCAAACAGACAGAAACTTGCTTGGTTTCCCCTGGGCAGATCACGAGATTGTGCTACATGGGCGCTTAGCTCACGAACCAAAAGAAATGACCAGTTGAATGACTTTCCTTCGTTCACCACCTGAATCAATAAGATAGCCCACCCCTCATGAAAATTCTTTTTGTTTTGTTGGAAATATATTCTACAAGCTAAGATGTCCAAAAGCTAGTAGGCCTTCCTAAGTGACCTTGTCTTGTATGTGTGGGTGGGTGTTTTTCTGAACTTCGATGGCCCCATCACCCATCTCTTGACAATATCCTTCATTCTCACATAGATATGGGTGGCATAAAACAACGATTCCATGATATTTACTAGCTCCAAGAGATGATACATATGCTGAAAATATAGTGGCATAAATGTAGTAAGCTTCTTTCCACTAGTTTTTCTTAGTGTCATAGTTTTCTCATTAGTGTGTGAGACAACCTAAATGATCACATATGCACATGAGAAGGCTAGATAGCTACATGCAACCTTGTATAATCCTGACTTCCTAATGTTGAGAAAAACCTATCAGTCCTCTAAATATTCCCCGAAGTCCATTGCAAAATCATCTTTAATTTGTTGCCATGCCAATTTGAATTCCATTTATACAAACATCTAAGTGTCCAAATATACTAGAAACTTAACCAGAGCTTTCTCAATTGCTTCCACAATACACTTTGAGTGGTTTCATTTTAGGAAGCTCTCTTGGGTGCCATTTTAACAGTGACTGTTGGAAAGGTTCTCAAAAACTGATGTACCTGTGGGACATAAAAGACACTTGTGGAAAGAAAAAATGAATTTTAATAAAAAACACTTTGAAGGCATATTCAAGCAACAAACTAGACATCTGATGGGAAATATTGTGTAATTTTCATTGGAAAGAGGGTCTAACATTTTGAGGGAACTTTGCACTATGCAGTCCCGACAGTCAGGGTCGAAGCTAGACGCCTGAGACTAAATAATGCATAATTCATCTTGGGCAGTGAGCTAGGAGAGACTATGCATTACATAGTCTCAAGGGTAAGGGACGCATACGGAGCCCTTGAATTGAAAAATACATAGTTGTGCCAGAGTGTACTACACACTGTGCAGTTCTGGAGGCCAAGCTCTTGGCTTGAACCTTAATATTGCACAATGCTGGTTTGGGAAAAGTGAAATCTGACCAAAGGAATGGTAGATATGCCCAAGAGAAGTGTGAAAAACGAGCATATCTGAGAGATAGTGTTGGTTTGATTATATATCTGACTAAATGTGAATGAAATAAGAAAAATCGAGTGCACAAAATAAATAAACGAGAATAAAATGAAATCGGTAAGGAGAGTCACCGCAACGACGACCATCAATGCAAAAAAAAAAAACTGAGGCAACACTTGTGAAAGGAAAACGATAATTTGAAAAAACATTTATAAAGGCTATTTTTTTTTTAAAATGTCAGCATTCGTATAAAGAAACAAACAAAACAAGACTCACACAAGCCAAATGACAAAGAGTGACAAAAAAATGACAAAAAGAAATAAATGCAAACCTGACCTGGAAAAGCGATGATGATCGCATTGAAGGAACCTCCTTAGAAATGATAGAGATGCAATATAAAGTGTACAGATGATATCTAGGGAAATCAATTAAACATATTTGAGAAAATTAAGGTCTATGCCATGCATGCCAAAAATAAGGAAAACCTGACATATGTAATGTCCCCTAATAATAACAACAATAATAATAATAAATAACATAACATAAAATAAATTTAAATAAATAGTAAATAAATAATACATGAAAAATAATAAAGAGAACAATCATAATAAATAAATAAAATAGTAAATAATAAACTAAAGTTATAAATAAATAAAAAATATATAAAAGTAAACTACAAAATAGGTGAAGTTAACAAAAGTAAAAATTAATAAAATAAGAAAGAGTTAAACTAAGAGAACCATAAAAATAGTAAAAATAAGCAAAGTTAACAAAAACTAAAATAAAATAAAATAAGAAAGAGTTAAATTAAGAGAAATATTAAATTAAGTAAAACTTAAAATAAAGAAATAAAAGTTGCATGTTAAAACATAAAATGTGTGCATGTGGTTGATTTTCCATTGTTTGGTCTATTTAATAGATGTTGATGAATATGAGATTCATCATTCTTTCATCCATTCTCTTTGAAGAAAGGTATTGTGAGACAAAGGATTCCATGGAAGTAGTACGTTGATTGAGGGCTCGAGGGTGGCCAAATGTAAAAAGATTACATGCAGCTGAGCCTACGGTTGGGTTGAGAGTTGCCCCCAAAATTTTGTTGCAGTTAGCGGGATTCAAATAGCATTCAAATTTAGAGTCTCAAGTAAGGAATATCGCCATTATAGGTAAGTCATCTTTGCTCTTTTATGAAATTTCTATGCTAGCTTGTTAATAGTTTTTGTGTTAATTTAATTAGTTGCATGTTAAATTTTGAGATTGTTACATATGGTATCAGAGTCGTTTTCAACTCTATGTGACCTCTAAATAAAAACATGAGAAAAATAGTTAATTAAATTTATCAATAATTATATTTATGATAAAATTAAGATCAATCAATTTTGAGTTTATAAATATATCTCGATGAAAATAACATTAATAATATGTTATTTATTAATAATTCATTTCATAATATATCATTAAAAAATAAACATAGCTGCTTATATTAACTCTTTCTAAATTCCTTTATAAATAATAAAATATTACAATACACATATTAACCTTAAACTCATATATGTAATGAGTTATGTTGTGTTAGTTTTTGAAATTTTGTCAAATCCTATTCCATATAACGGAATTAAATCCTTAAACTTGTCTCCTTAGGTTGTTGATCTTAAACGGTGGCGAATATAATTAGTTGTGTAGATTTTTTAAACAATTTATATTGCAGCTTCTTCTCATTTTTTCCCTTGAAGATGTGATATACATCTCCTTCGGTGTGATTAATGCATGTGTAGAATCAGTCCTGTATTCCCTAATTTTACACGCTAATTTCCCCTCTAAACAACTAAAAGGCGATCATTGTCAAAATTTTCCATAATATATTTGGAGATCGTTGAAAAATTATATATCGCTTAGATTTAGTACTATTTGAAGAGTGAAATATAAAGACAATGATGTGGTTGCTCCCAAAGTTGACTCCATGCAAGTGGCCATATAAATTTGAGGACCATGCAAATCGATTAGATAATGAATAGTTAAGTGGAAAAATTAAGTTATGAAACAACAGTTATATTTATATATATATAATGGTGATAACTGAAATAATGGAACATATGTACAATGGTGTTTACTTTTAACTAAGGGATTATATTTATGTTGTGATCTCTTATTAAGTGGATTCAATTCACCGATAATGTGGTCATTATATTAAACTAATAATAATTATATATACTAATTAAAAATATGATTCGGGATGAGTTAATTTTATTTAATATTTATAAATAATTATATTAGATTGTAGATAGATAATTGCCAGTGGTATCTGTATGTATATATATATATATATATATAATGTAATGTATCATTATAATAGTAAGAAAGGGTCACCTGAAGTATCGAGTTCGATTCTGGCATGAGAAGAGTAGTACTAGAAGAAAATGGCGGTACTCTACAATACCCTTTTTCTTTTTCACCGCTTTTTCTTTTTCACCGAATCTCCAGGTCCAGGTGTATTTCACAGAACTACAACCGCCAATCGACAGCAGTACAAGCCCAGCACACATTAAGTTCCAAGCAACGGGAGAGAAGAGCATTGTTTCTGCCTTCGACCTCCAGACTTCGGATGCGCAATTACTTTCCAATGGAAGCTACGCTACTACAAACCGCAATCCATTGCAAACATTGACCTTCACACCTCATCCTCACTATGTTTCTTTCCAATGTCAAACTTCCTCCACGTCAAATTATGTCATTAAAATACAAGTCCAAACCCAAGGTGCATATAACATAACAACCCAGGAGTAGAAGTCATATTTAAATAATTTTTATTTTTAAAGTTTCATCAATTTAATTTCTACTACTTTAATTTCAAATAGACTATTTAATTTAGTGAAAAATTAATGTAATAGCTTATATATATATATATATATATATATATTCCTTTATTGATTGGAAAACGATATGATAGATTGATTTAGTGGTGATAATTAACACTAAGGAACTATTGTGCCTTTTATTTTTGGGATAATTTTTTGAAAATAAAAATTAGTATTATATTTTACCAATATAAATTTTGATAGATATTATTATAAAATAAACATTTTAAATGAAACTTATGATTTATTAAAACTAAATATATATTAGATAGTTTATTTGTATTAGGGAATAAGGAATATTTAGATATATATGACAAGTAAATATATAAAGGAAAGTGAATTTAATGTTATGTTATTAAAAAAATAAAATAAAAAATTAGAAAGGTTTAAGTTGTATAGTTCCATAATTGGTTATTATAATTAGAAAACTTAATATTTTTGTCACCTCAAATATATATGTATTTAAAATATAAGTGATTTATGTGTTGGAAGGCTTTGAGTTATATATATATATATATATGGGAAAGAATTATATATGTGGAAAATAATAAATTTTAAAATTTTGGATATTTTATAATTATATTAGGATTGAATAATAACGAATAGGTTTGAATTAATTTTTTAAGTTTATATGATATACAATAAATTTTATAAAAAGGGGTTTTATTGTTAATAGAAATATAGTTTTTGTAATTGCTATTGAAGAATTACACATATATAAAATTAGTTTAGTTAATAAAATTGTTGCTTTTGGAAATTTTGGAATCTATGAATTTTAATGTTTCATGAAAATTTAGTAATAAAGGTTATAAATATAATAAAAATTTCTATTCCCTTATCTATTTAAATTTGTGAGTTCAAATTAAACTAATAATACTGTGACTATATGGTTATTATTTTGTATAAACGTAACATTGTAAACTTGGTACAATAGAGGGGAGATCATGGCTCCTAACCGTCGAAGACAATCCCAAGTGATCCCTGAGGTGGAAACCCCACCTCCCACCACTACATAAATTGGAACCCTAGCTGAGAAAGATATATTACGTTCCCTTGGGGAAATGACAAGCATCTTTAAGGATTGGGTCACAAGCCACGCTCAAGGTCAAAGAGATAATCCAAGTCAAGGAAGGGATTTGGGACAAAAGTAGAGGGAAGCCTTAAATTCTCAGTTCAATACCGAAGTTAGACAAACAAACATCAATATTATGAAAGAAGTTCAAAAATCCAAATTACGAGAGTTCACATGTCTAGATTGCGGTTCAAAGGCATGAGCATGGGTAATCGGTGTCAAGAGAGCACTTAGCTTTAAGGAATATACTTCAAGGGAAAATGCTCAAATAGAAAAGAGTCTATTAAAAGGAGAAGCCTTATTATGGTGGGTAAATGAAGAAATGAAGATGCAACTCACACCACTGCAAGTTACTTGGGAAATGTTTGAGGAAGTCTTCAGAACCAAGTACATATGAGAGGACTACAAACACCAACAAATGGGGGTTTTCCATGCAGTGTGATAGAATGGTAGATCTATCGAAGACTATGAAGCTGAATTCTATAGGTTGGTCCATTATGTGGACTATACGACAGATGATAAACGTCAAGCTAAAGAATTCTTGTATGGGATCGATCCTTTGGTTGGAGAAGAAGTCGGCATGTGGAAACCCACCATTATGGCAGCAACCACTATTTTAGCCAAACAAGTCCCGAGGATGATAAATATGAAAAATAAAATGGTGGTTGATGGAAATACAGGGAAGGAAAACCCAACGACAAGGGTAAAGAGATCAGGGGGGCACCCATATGGATTCTAAGAAAGATTAAACAATGTTGCCAGGATTTGTAGTGCAAATTTTGGGTTGCCTCCAAGAGGACGTAGGGGTGAGCCATACATGAGAAGAACTAATGGCAGAGGTAGAGGATTTGGTGGCCAAGGATCAGGACCAAATGAGAATCGAAGGCAAGCAGAATGTTGGGAATGTGGAGGTCCACATTATAAAAGAGATTGTCCAAGGTATCAAGCAAGGATCAAACCATAGAACCCACATCAAATTCGTGCCACCATTAACCATCGCGAGGCCAAGCACCGAGCCACAGTTGTGGAGTCTGCATGTATGATAAACAAAATTCCTCTATCTGTGTTAATTTATCTAGGTGCCACCGATATTTTTATTTATCCTTCAGCGTTACTTAGATGTGTATTGATAGATCATGAGCAAAGTAACTTTAGAATGGTGGAAATGGCATCAGGCTCTCAGCAATCAGTAGGATCACTGGTAAGGGATTGCATTGTTAACCTTGGGCGATGTGACACCAAGATGAACTTGTATAGCACGACTCTGGGAAATTATGACCTAATTGTAGGAATGGATTGGCTTGAATCTCATCAATCTATAGTGGATTTCTATAAGAAGAAAATTCTCTTCAAAAATGACTAGGGAAAATCCACAGTAATCGAGAGAATTAAACGCGATGTTACGTTGTGCCTCATATTAGCCAAGAAGGTTAATAAGTGTATGAGGAAAGGTTGTAAGATTTATGTAGTAGAAATGTTTAGTGTCAACGGGAAGTCTTCTGATAAGTTTCACCCACTACTTTCTGAATTTGTAGATGTATTTCCTTCAGAGCTACCAGGCTTGCCTCCTATTCGAGAAATTGATTTTTCCATTTCCTTGAAACTAGGAACAGAACCCAAATCCAAAACACCTTATCGAATGATTTTTCTAGAGCTTAGTGAGATGAGTATACAGCTTAAAGAACTGCTTGATTAAGGATTCATCTGACCCAGTGTATCACCGTGGGGTGCGCTAGTGATCTTTGTGAATAGAAAAGATGGAAATATTAGGTTATGTATTGATTATCAAGATCTAAATAAGGCCACCATTTGAAATCAGTACCCCATGCCTTGTTTATATGACCTCTTTTACCAACTAAAAGGAGCTTCAGTATTTTACAAGATAGACTTACGGATCAACTAATAATAAAAGAGGAGGACATACCTAAGACAACATTCAGAACACAATATGGGCACTATGAGTTTATTGTTGTACCATTTCGTTTGACTAATGCCCTGATAGCCTTCATCAACTTGATGAATAGTGTTTTCTGCAGATATCTAGACCAATTTGTTCAAGTGTTCCTATATGATATCCTCATTTATTCCCGTAATGAGAAGGAGCATCAAGAGCATTTGCAATGGGTGCTTCAATGTCTTAGAGAACATAAGTTATTTGGAAAACTTACTAAGTGTTATTTCTTTGAGAAGTAAATTCAATATCTAGGCCATATCATTTGTCAGAAAGGCATTGCAGTGGATTGCAACAATATTCAAACTATAGTGGATTGGTCTGCTCTTAATAATGTCAAAAGAGTATGCAACTTTATGGGGTTGGTAGGATATTATAGAAGATTTGTAGAAGGATTTTCACGGATATCAAGTCCCGTCACAAACCTCGAAAGGAAAGGGGTTAATTTTGAATGGACAAGTGAGTGTGAGAGAGAATTCAATGAGCTTAAAGGACGCTTAACAACTGCCCCAATATTAAAGGTGCTCGACATGGACAAAGAATTTTGTTTGTTCATAGATGCATCAGGAGAAGGATTAGGTGCAGTCTTGATGCATGATGGGGGGGTTATAAATTATGCTTCATGTAAACTCAAGACCCATGAAATAAATGATGCCACACATGATCTGGAATTAGCTTCAGTTGTAATGGCCCTCAGACTATGGAGACATTATCTGATGGATCATAAAATTCTTGATCATATATTCACCCAAAAAGACCTTAATGCTCGACAATGACGTTGGAGTGAGTTATTTAGCGAATATTATTTCAGGATATCCTACATCAAGGGGATATAAAATAAGGTTGCAGATTCTTTAAGCAGGGGTCCTAGAGTTCATTCAATATTTTCAGTGAAGATAGACCTGAGAAGCCAGATTCTAAACCACCTAATATGGGATCCGCAATACCAACAAATAAAACTTGCCTTACAAGAAGAAGAACCAATGTCATCCAAGTGGGAAGGATACACCTTAAGTGAGGTTGGGTTGCTACGATATAAGGGTAATATATATGTACTTATTAATGATGAAATTCGGGAATTAATAATGAAGGAATACCACCAAGCTCCATATGTTGCACATCGAGGAGTCGAGAAAACGTATGCATATTTGAAACAAATATTTTTCTAGACATGAACGAAAGAAGATACAACTTATTTTGTGGCCCATTGTCTAAAATTTCAACAGGTTAAACCTCAACATCATCACCCTGCAGGTCTTTTACAACCCCATGATATACTAGAAACGTAGTGGGAAGTGGTTTCGATGGATTTTTTTGGGGGCTTACCTATGAATTCCCAAACAATGACTGCATTATGGTCCTTTGTGATAACTTAAGTAAGAGTGCTCACTTCATTCCAATTAAGAGCACATTCGAGGCACCAGCTATTGCTCAAGTTTTCCTAAAAGAAATAATTCTCCTTCATGGAGTGCCCCAGAAAATAATATCCTACAGAGATGCACGCTTTACTTCCAAATTTTGGAAAATAATTTTATGATCTATGAGAACACAAATAAACTTCAGTGCTTCATATCATCTAGAGAAATACGGTTAAATGGAAAGAGTAAACCGAGTATTAGAGGACATGCTCAGAATGTATGTCATGGATCAACAAAATCAGTGGGAGAAATACCAACCCTTAGTGGAATTTTCATACAAAAATAGTTGTCACAGTTCAATTTAGGCATCTCCCTTCAAAGTCTTATATGGAATACCATGTCATACTCCATTTAGCTAGGACATATTAGAGGATTGAGTCATGTTGGGACCTAAAAAGCTACAAGAAATGCAAGAAAAAATGGAAATAATTAAGCAGAGGCTAAAAGAAGTGAGGGATCACCAAAAAAGTTATTCTGATGTAAAGAGAATTGATAGAATCTTTGAGGAAGGAAGCCAAATTTTTATAAGAGTCAAACCCTCTAAGAGTTCCTTCATATTTGGGAAGGGAACAAAGTTATCCCCTAGATTTGTCTTCTCATTTAAGATCCTAGAGAGGATCTGACCAGTTTCTTATATGCTCGAGCTGTCGTTCCATCTAAGAAGAATGCATAATTTGTTTCATGTTTCTATGCTTAGAAAATATGTAACTGACACATCCCATGTGCTAATATTTAAGAAATTATAGGTTTTTGAGGCGGGATTCCTTCAAGTCGAACCATTCTTTATACTAGATCGTTGGGTTCGTCGGCTCTGGAATCGTGAGTTTGACCAAGTCAAGGTCCAATGGGACCAATATAGCCCAGGTTTAGCTACCTGGGAAGATGAAAATGTTATTTTTAATGAATTTCCTTATCTATTTGATTAAATTTTGCGGTGAAATAGATATGAGCACATAATTTAGCTAAGGTATATACTTGTATGGACCCTCTAGATTATGTCTTATTGTTTAAATTGTATTTATACATCTAAATGGTACATTATGATTTTAGTTACAGTTTTAATTAACTATTATGAGATGATGGTAATGATGCACAACTGGTTCTTACTTATATAGTTGTACATTAAAATGATGATTATGATATGCATAGGGATGATGATGTTATGATTTGAGGTTATTTTGAAATTTGATTAGTTTATTATGTGATGTCATGGTTCATATATGTTGATGTTATAATTTATGATGGTATTTTAGGATGTCAAGCATGTGGAATCAATATCGATTTTGCGACATGCATGAGGATGCAGTTCTTTATTATTTAGAATGTGGTTATTATCAATGATGTTATATTATCATGATGAAATGAAAGAGTTAGGATGAAGATTATTTTGTATGATGTTATGATTATAGCTAATGCATTGGATGCATGTTGAGATGTGGTGATTGGCAAGAAATCCACAAATGATCCAAGAGGGCTGGTTTATTTGATGATATCATAGGAGCCCATACCTACGAGGGAGAATATGTCACACCATATGGGTTGGGGAAAAACTAAATCAACACTACATATTCCAGTGGTTCCAGTTTGTCTTGTATAACTCTTGAGATATCTCTTGAAGGGATGTGGGACCATATTAAGGAGGCCAAGGGCCTGATATTGTAGGCCAAGTGCCTATTATTGGAATGGGATGCCGAAGTTTGGAAGGGGTGTAAGGACTTCGATTCTTGGGGCTGTGTGCCTTAGTGAGTGTGGAGGGAGTGGACCAACCTTGCAAGATGCCTAGAGTCATTGAGTACTAGGACCGAATTCTTGCCTCAGGGTAGATGAGGTCGGAGTCGAGCACGAGCCTTGGGGCCAACCTTGGGCTATGGTATAGACCGATGAGGCTTATGCCTGGTTTTGAAAGTGGGAAAAAGACAAATATTCCTTAAGATTTCCCCGGTGTTCTGGAAAATTTCGATGCCTCCTAGTTATACTAGTTCAACAGAGGGTGTTGGGAAAACGTGGAGTAATAAATAACTAAATAAATAAAATATTAAATAATTCAACTTAGCTTCGGGATGAAGTTCCTTAAAGAGGGGGAGTATGTAATGTCCCCAAATAAAAATAAAAATAATAAATAATAAATAACATAACATAACATAATATTAAAATAAATAGTAAATAAATAATAAAGAGAACAATAATAATAAATAAATAAAGTAGTAAATAATAAACTAAAATTCTAAATAATATATATATATATATATATATTTATATATAGAAGTAAACTATAAAATAAGTGAATTTAACAAAAGTAAAACAGAATAAAATAAGTAAGAGTTAAACTAAGAGAACCATAAAAATAGTAAAAATAAGTAAAGTTAACAAAAAGTAAAATAAAATAAAATAAGAAAGAGTTAAATTAAGAGAAACATTAAATCAAGTAAGACTTAAGATAAAGAAATAAAAGTTGCATGTTAATGCATGGAATGTGTGCATGTGGTTCCCTTTCCATTGTTTGGTCTATTTAATAGACATTGAGGAAGATGATATTCATCATTCCTTCATCCATTCTCTTGGGAGAAAGCTATTATGAGACAAAGGATTCCCTGGAAATAGTATGTTGATTGAGGGCTCCGGGGTGGCCAACTATAGAAATATTACGTGCAGCTGAGCCTACGGTTGGGTGGAGAGTTTTCCCCAAAACTTTGTTATAGTTAGCAGGATTGAAATAGTGTTCAACTTTGGAGTCTCAAGTAAGGAATATCACCATTACAGGTAAGTCGTCTTTTCTCGTCTATGAAATTCCTATGCTAGCTTGTTAATAGTTTGTGTGTTGATTTAATTAGTTGCATGTTAGATTTTGGGGTTGTTACAATACATGGAAAAAGTTTCCAAAAATAAAAAGTGTGCTTCCTTCGGGTTAATAAAAATAGATACCTAGATTTTAGGGATATTTTTTTATTTTTCATATTTTCTTCTTTTTCCAGGAAAAATGTTTCATGTGAATAACTACGAAATATTAGACAATTTTTGGAATTGGGTAGCTTCTCGGCTCAGTGCATTGCATAGTTTCTGAGCTCAATGACGAATTACACAGTTTCTAGGCTCAGTGGTGGGCTTCTTGTCATGAATGTGAATCTCAAGGATGACTTCCAGTGATGACTGTGCAATTACAATCATAAAGGTTGCTTTCCATCATGGATTACATAGTTTATGGAGGAAGACTGAGAACTGCTTATCAAGAATAAGGTAGGAGGTTATATTGTGACTTAGAGAAATTAGTTAAGTTGAAATAAAGTGAACACAAGAATAGATAAGGGATAAAAATCAATTACAACATGAATACCTGATAGTAGTGCAAGATAAGCTCCTATTAAAATAATGTTAGGCTCCAAAATCTAAGCGAAGGAAAAATTTTGGAGGGTAGTTGTAGTCGCTACATCACTGGTGAACCACTGGTAGAACTCCATCTCTCTCAATTAATCTTGTATCATGAAAAACTAGTCTCGCTATTCTAGAAGTATTTTTTAAGTTGTTGATTACTACAACTTCGTCATATAGTCTGAGTTAAAGACATAGTCCCATTCATCCTCTTCATCGGTGGAAAAATAACAAAGCCAAGCTAAAATAAGTTGTTTTGATAGGGGATGAGGAGTATATAAGTGAAGAAGAAAAATAATTTTTTAGAGTCTTATTTTCATCTCTAGTGTCGCTCCTCTGTCAGCAGGCTTGTACAACACCCTGAGGAAGTCACTTTAGGAACACAAACATCGCTCTGCTACCAACGAGCTTGGACAATAACCCAACAGAGTTATTTTCTTCACCTATCTGCATAGGAAGCCTTTCTCATCTTTCATTATTTATTTTATTTTATTTTTTATTTGTTTTTAATTCTTCTTTCAATTAACTTTGCATAGACATTTATCTATTTCATGGGGAAAAAGAGGGATCCTGATTTATTGAGAGTAGAATAGGTTTTTCCTTCAAAGAAGGATATTTATGTACACATATTACATACTTGTTAATTTTTTCTTCCCCTCCTTACTCTACTTGACTAGGTTGACAAGGATTAACAGAAAAAATAAAACTGATTAAATTAGATAGTACCAGCTAGAATCCAAACATCTTGATCTCACTACGACTTTGTTTGTAAAGGAACTCATTTTCCATCAGAGTATCATCAACTTAAAAGAATCCAATATTGCACAATTTTTGGAACAGGGCATCTTCCCGACTCAGTGTACTGTGCATTTTCTGAGCTCATTGAGGAATTACACATTTTCTAGGTTCCGTGGTGGGCTTCTTGTCATGAATTTTCATCTCAAGGCTTCCTTCCAGTCATGACTGTGCAACTCTAATCATAAAGGCTTATTTCCATCATGGAATACAAAGTTTATGGTGTTGAGATTCAACAAGATGATGATCGTAGTGAAAATTAAGCACCTGCACTAGGATGGAACCTCAGGCTATTTTAAGTGGAAGTCTATTTTTATAATGCATGAGATAATTCTATTTATATATGATGTATATTTATAGATGGTGAGAAAATTCTATTTATAGATGATGTTCTATTTTTAGATGTATGTGAGAAGTATATTTATAGATCACATGTCTACTTATAGATGCATGTCGACTATTATTATCCCTTAATAATAGTTGGACAATAAAAATTAATCTATTCTCAATAAGCACTTGGAAATAGTTAATTGAAGCATAAAACCAGTTAGCTAAGTGAATTTCAGGTTGACTGGTTGGTTGGTGCGATATGCAAGTGGACTTAGTTGTAACTGATTGATTCGAAGTTGTAACAGACTTGGATGTGTAGTTATGTGAGTTGTAAAGTAGTTTAACTCAGTTGAGTTAAACTCAGTTGTGCTAGTCGTAACATAACATACACTATTGAGAGATTAGTGAATTAATTATTTAATTAATTCACAATTAATGGTATCACATGCAACTGAATATTTACTACTGTTAACTACATGCATGTCAGATCCAATGGAGACTCAGTTGAGAGATAGGTGAAAGGGATAGTTTGAATATCAATTCTGACATTAGTGGGTGCACTCATGAAACCACACACACATTGTATGTGCTCATGGGGATTGTGAAGTCAATTCGAGTACGATCTCATTCTTTCATGGATTGACATCAGCAGGGATTGCACAATGGAGGCAAGCTGTCAAGAGGCAGTAAATTGCCGCATGTATTTTCCAATTTTTGTATGACAGTGTGATATGATTGTATATTGTATTGAGATCTCTTGGATTAGATTTTTGTATGAGATTTTTTCATGATCCATGATATATACATAATATATGATAGTGGGGTTTTTGTCTTTATGATTTCCCGGTAAAAACATCTGTGTTATGTGTGATTGATCTTTCTTCATGTGTTTTCAATAGGGTATCGTGTTTTAAATTTCCGCAAGAATTTTTGTAGAAGCTGTTAGCCCCCCTACAAATTTTTTGACAAGCAAATAGGGGGGTAAATTATTTTTGAGTCTTCAAGGAATGCATTTCCTATGAAAACACAGTCTCCTTGAAGCCTCTTTGTGTCTTTTATCCTTTGATCAAATCCCCTCTGCTGGTTCCCCTTTTAAAGCCTCTCTGTTATGAGAAGAAATGCCCAAAGGCCTCCTCTCCCCTTTATTTTTCCCTCATTTAACCTCTTTTTATTCCCCCCCTTTTCTCCCCTTCTATTTCCCAATTTACCCCCCAAATCCTCCCAAAATCCCATTTAATTTCTTCCCCTACCCTTTGTTTAGCTTTCTTCCCCCTTTTCCCCTCTATCGTTCCCCTCCTTCACCTTCAAAATCCATTAAAAGGGGCTAAAAACCCACTTTCCGACCTTATTCTAAGGCCTGGCCCCTTTCCCACAAATCCCTTAACCACTTCCCCACATATGACCCGGCGCTGGGACCAAGCGCTTAAGTCCCGAGCGCCAATCACAATCGGAGCATCGGGCGGGTGTAAATCCTTTGTAACAGCAGAAAGCCTCGATGCAATCGTTTATAACGTTAAGTCCTCCGCTTCGTTCTGCACCGTTGATCTGTGTCAATCGAACAGCAGAGCGCCAATCGCAAGACTCGGCTCAATCGCAATCGGAACATTCAAGTGACACCCCCCGATTGATCGCAAGTCTTTCACCCGGGCTCCGATTTAATCCCCACCGTCCGTTCCCTTCCAGATCGACGGTCCTCTGCCAATCGCAAATCCCCTCCGATCGCGTTCTTGACCGTTGATCTCCCCTCCAGATCGATGGCCAGCGCTTAATCGCTCCTGCCCCTTCGATTGTTGTCCCCACCGTTGATCTCCCTGCCTGATCCGACGGTCCTCCGCTAATCGCACCCTGTCTTCCGATCCCCCGATCGCTCTGTCCCTCCGATTACATCTGAACCGTTGATCTGATCCCCGATCGGACGGTTAGCGCTCAATCGCATCCCGACCTCCGATCACAATCGCATCTCCTTTCCTCTGTCTCCCGATTTGATCGCAGCCGTCCATTTTCCAGCCGATTGGACGGCCTGGCGCTAATCGCATCTCCTTTCCTCTGTCTCCCGATTTGATCGCAGCCGTCAATTTTCCAGCCGATCGGATGGCCTGGCGCTAATTACATCCCCTTCCCTCCGTCTCCCGATTCAATCCTGTCCGTCCGTTCCTCCCCCAGATCGACGACCATCGCTTAATCACTCTATCTCTCCCAATCGCAATCGGAAATTTTTGAACGAGCGTTGCGATTGTCTTTCGCTCCGACCTCCGATTGCGATTATGCGATTGGATCATAGCCGTCCGTTCCTCCCAGATCTGACGGCTTGAGTTCGATCGCCCTCCGCCTCCGCTGGGCCCCACATCCATAGCGTCGCTTCGCTGTTTTTGTGTGTTTCCTTCATATTACGCCCAAGTGTTCGACCTTTGGGCGTTTACAATATTAATCATTTCTCCGCCGCTCTGTGTTATTTTCACCATTCCGCCACCGTTCTGCCACCATTCCTCCGCCTCCTCAGCATTTCTCTGCCACCTCTGCCTGGGCTTGTAACAGTTCATTTCATTATGCAGGTAGTACAGAGATGGCCAGTTCAACATTGCCAGCGACCAGCAGAAGGAATTCAAAGGGGGTTGGTGCCTGTTATTAATGAAATTAAATGTTTTGCCCCGTATTCAAAGGACCAGGATGCAGTTGAAGACTAATGCACACACAACAAGTCTTATCTGTGTGAATTCTAGCAGAGCGTTTTCTCTAGGACAGACATCTACCTACAACGCCCCCATATCTCCTCGAGCCCTGAAACGATTGAATATACTGACAGAGCTTTTACAGACTGTTTGTGCAGCAGTAATGGAGGTATGGAGAAGTCTCGGACTTCCATCCATGTCATTTATTTCAGAGTGGCAGCACAGAGCTCCAAGCTCTAGAAAGGACTCCAAAGAAATATCCGAGGTCAATTTCCAGCCTAACAGAGATCTCCGAACCAGATTACAGAGTACATACAGCACTGCAGAAATCCATTAAGCAGTATGGGCTTGGACACTTCCGCCGATTCTGTCTTGATGAGATTCATTTAATTGTTCATCTACCTCTGTTTTCTCTCTTCTCCTATAAAGATCCCCGAGAACATAATGTAAAGGTTGTTGTTGCCTTGCTGGGCATCTGCTGTTAGAGAGGATTCAGTTTGACTGTTAGAACAGTCGTGGGAGGGAGTAGCAGAGTAGTTGTATGTAATAGGATGGGAGGAGAAGTTGGGGCTGTATTAGCCATTGAGCCATATTGTACATGACTGGTTTTTCATCATTTAATCAAAGCACATTTCACAGGATCCTGGTCTATTACTATTGGTGATGTGTTTCTTACTCTGTTTATTACATTTTCGCATTGTTTCATTATTCTTCTGGTAGGCATCAGAATAATGGTATAGGATTCACCCTTGTTAGGTGCCCTATGCTGTCTGCTCTCCCTACCTTTATGTTTTCTGCTGCATGTGCTATCTAAGAGTAGATTCACGGGTTTAACCAGTGCAGCGGATGTTATTGCCTGCTGGCTGATGTATGAACTTGGGGGTTTGCTGCTTGGATGTTTCTTTGTCAAATCTATCTCTGTTTTTTCCCTTGGAGTTGCTAAAGCAGATCTAGAGTTAAATGACCTCTGGTCTGATCTATAAGCAGCCCCTTTGTCTCTTTGAGAGCTGCCTTTGAGTATGTCCAAGCAGGTCTGGAGTTAAATGACCTCTGACCTGATCTATAGACAGAAAATTGGTTGTCTTTCCTTCTTCCACTTTCTCTCCTTAATGTTCCATTCCATCATATATCCAAAAAGATCCTTTAGTGTAGATGACTTGCCCTTTGGAAGCCTTGGCTAGTGGATGCAAGTAATTTCCTTTCATGACTCCATAGCCCAATGGATGGCACTGTCTTGGCCTATCATCTCTGCTGAAACATCCTGCTGCTTTTTTCCTTTTCTCCCATTGTTTTCCCAGTCCATGATCTCCTAACCAACCCAGCAACCCTCCAACCAAACCATTTAAAACCCCCCCCCTGTGCTTCATAACTAGCCTAATATCTCAATTCGAGCTTCAAAGACATATCATTCTTAGCTCCATTTGGAGAGATCCCTCTCCGGGTCCAGGAGTGCTAGATCCTAGGGCCTCAAAGTGGTTTGATGTTGTCTTATCTTTTGGTATTGCCAAATCTGCCAAAACATAGGAACCCCAACATAATGGCGACTCCACTGGGGAAAGATCAGTCAGCTTTGATTTGGTAAACCACTGTGGTGGACAGTAAGTTGTAAATCATCCACCTGGCGACTCCACAATTCCTGAATGATTAAAAGACTCCGCTGGTAATCAGCTGGCCACTGATTATCTGTGGTTTTACATAAGACTCCACTGGGAGATCAGTCGCAGTGCAACATCATCCCTACCAAATGGAAGACTCTGATTTGAGCCCCCTTGAAGAGTTTCGTTGTGGAATATCAGAAATACTGGCTCAACTCAGAAGTAAAGACCTTCCAGAAGTTCTGCATTTCAGCTCAAGATTCAATGACCAGCCTGAGCTGAAGAAGGTTGTCCTAGAAGTACTGGCGGTGAGATATGAGGCTGAGATTGAACTCTTGAACTCACAAGAGAAATCATACGAGTTCAGAGACCCCAGAGCATTCTTGGAAAGTCTCCCGCCCCCTAAAAGAGAAGAAATTCCACTGCTCTTCGAAATACAAGAAGAAGAAGATCCGTTTTCCCAGAGCCACCCTGAAGATGCAGTGGATAATACAAGAATCAGAGCTGCCCAGGACGTAGACGGCCTACCAATCATGGCAGGCCAAAAAGAAGAAAGCATACATCAAGTGTTCGTTGATCCTGTGGCAGAGTACATGGAGGCCCTGATATGCTCGAACGCTCCAGCATTGATCCTTAGCACGGGCCAGATTCATCAGGAATGGTCACTACTGATGGTGACCACAGTTTTGAAGAACCACAAGCAGAGCACCCTGTGGTTATCTCTGACAGGCAGCCAATGCTCATATCCTTTTTCACTACTACTTGACTGGCTGTATTGGCTTTATCATATCACCTAGAACATCAAAGATTTCCAGTTAGAGTAGGGTAGGTAGGAAAGCTCAATAAAGCTCAGCCTATGAGCATGTAGTTAGTTGTTTAAATTTCTGTCTTAGAATGTAGAGAAGAAACCTGCTAGACAGTCTAATCCTAGCAGGTAGTAGTGTAGGTAGAGAAACTATGAGACCAACAGTCTAATATGGTCTCATGGAGTAATAAGGGTAGAAGTAGAATAGGTTTATCTTTTCCTGTTTGTAAAGATTAATGATGTAAAAGGGTCTGCAAGTCCAAATGCACCCAAGAAGAAAAATGTTAGGACTGTAGTGTGGGTAGGTAGTTGTTTGGGAGAATTGTTTCTACTGATATGTTGTCTTCATAGCTTGTGGCAGCAGATCAAAGAAAGAGATGGATGGTTCAAGCAACAGGCATTTTTCCTACACCAAGAGATCAATTTCTGAATTCTTAACTCCTTCAAGAAGAAGCCATCCCCATGTGGAGCCACTGTTAGCCCCCCTATAAATTTTTTGACAAGCAAATAGGGGGCTAAATTATTTTTGAGTCTTCAAGGAATGCATTTCCTCTGAAAACACAGTCTCCTTGAAGCCTCTTTGTGTCTTTTATCCTTTGATCAAATCCCCTCTACTGGTTCCCCTTTTAAAGCCTCTCTGTTATGAGAAGAAATGCCCAAAGGCCTCCTCTCCCCTTTATTTTTCCCTCATTTAACCTCTTTTTATTCCCCCCTTTTCTCCCCTTCTATTTCCCCATTTACCCCCCAAATCCTCCCAAAATCCCATTTAATTTCTTCCCCTACCCTTTGTTTAGCTTTCTTCCCCCTTTTCCCCTCTATCGTTCCCCTGCTTCACCTTCAAAATCCATTAAAAGGGGCTAAAAACCCACTTTCCGACCTTATTCTAAGGCCTGGCCCCTTTCCCGCAAATCCCTTAACCACTTCCCCACATATGACCCGGCGCTGGGACCAAGCGCTTAAGTCCCGAGCGCCAATCGCAATCGGAGCATCGGGCGGGTGTAAATCCTTTGTAACAGTAGAAAGCCCCGATGCGATCGTTTATAACGTTAAGTCCTCCGCTTCGTTCTGCACCGTTGATCTGTTTCAATCGAACGGCGGAGCGCTAATCGCAAGACTCGGCTCAATCGCAATCGGAACATTCAAGTGACACCCCCCGATTGATCGCAATTCTTTCACTCGGGCTCCGATTTAATCCCCACCGTTCGTTCCCTTCCAGATCGACGGTCCTCCGCCAATCGCAAATCCCCTCCGATCACGTTCTTGACCGTTGATCTCCCCTCCAGATCGACGGCCAGCGCTTAATAGCTCCTGCCCCTCCGATTGTTGTCCCCACCGTTGATCTCCCCGCCTGATCCGACGGTCCTCCGCTAATCGCACCCTGTCTTCTGATCCCCCGATCGCTCTGTCCCTCCGATTACATATGAACCATTGATCTGATCCCTGATCGGATGGTCAGCGCTCAATCGCATCCCGACCTTCGATCGTAATCGCATCTCCTTTCCTCTGTCTCCCGATTTGATCGCAGCCGTCCATTTTCCAGCCGATCGGACGGCCTGGCGCTAATCGCATCTCCTTTCCTCTGTCTCTCGATTTGATCGCAGCCGTCCATTTTCCAGCCGATCGGACGGCCTGGCGCTAATCGCATCCCCTTCCCTCTGTCTCCTGATTCAATCCTGTCCGTCCGTTCCTCCCCCAGATCGACGGCCATCGCTTAATCGCTCTATCTCTCCCAATCACAATCGGAACTTTTTGAACGAGCGTTGAGATTGTCTTTCGCTCCGACCTCCGATTGCGATTGTGCGATTGGATCATAGCCGTCCGTTCCTCCCAGATCTGACGGCTTGAGTTCGATCGCCCTCCGCCTCCGCTGGGTCCCACATCCATAGCGTCGCTTCGCTATTTTTGTGTGCTTCCTTCGTATTACGCCCAAGTGTTCGACCTTTGGGCGTTTACAATATTAATCATTTCTCCACCGCTCTGTGTTCTTTTCACCATTCCGCCACCGTTCTGCCACCATTCCTCCGCCTCCTCAGCATTTCTCCGCCACCTCTTCCCGGGCTTGTAACAATTCATTTCATTATGCAGGTAGTACAGAGATGGCCAGTTCAGCATTGCCAGCGACCAACAGAAGGAATTCAAAGGGGGTTAGTGCCTGTTATTAATGAAATTAAATGTTTTGCCCCGTATTCAAAGGACCAGGACGCAATTGAAGACTAATGCACACACAACAAGTCTTATCTGTGTGAATTCCAGCAGAGCGTTTTCTCCAGGACAAACATCTACCTACAACGCCCCCATATCTCCTCGAGCCCTGAAACGATTGAATATACAGACGGAGCTTTTACAGACTGTCTGTGCTGCAGTAATGGAGGTATGGAGAAGTCGCGGACTTCCATCCATGTCATTTATTTCAGAGTGGCAGCACAGAGCTCCAAGCTCCAGAAAGGACTCCAAAGAAATATCCGAGGTCAATTTCCGGCCTGACAGAGATCTCCGAACCAGATTACAGAGTACATACAGCACTGCAGAAAGCCATTATGCAGTATGGGCTTGAACACTTCCGCCTATTCTGTCTTGATGAGATTCATTTAATTGTTCATCTACCTCTGTTTCCTCTCTTCTCCTATAAAATCCCTGAGAACAAATTGTAAAGGTTGTTGTTGCCTTGCTGGGCATCTGCTGTTAGAGGGATCCAGTTTCACTGTTAGAACAGCCTTGGGAGGAAGTTGCAGAGTAGTTTGTATGTAATAGGCTGGGAGGAGAAGTTGGGACTGTATTAGCCATTGAGCCATATTGTACATGACTGGTTTTGCATCAATTAATCAAAGCACATTTCACAGGATCCTGGTCTATTACTATTGGTGATGTGTTTCTTACTCTGTTTATTACATTTTCGCATTATTTCATTATTCTTCTGGTAGGCATCAGAATAATGGTATAGGATTCACCCTTGTTAGGTGCCCTATGCTGTCTGCTCTCCCTACCTTTATGTTTTCTGCTGCATGTGCTATCTAAGAGTAGATTCACGGGTTTAACCAGTGCAGCGGATGTTATTTCCTGTAGGCTGATGTATGAACTTGGGGGTTTGTTGCTTGGATGTTTCTTTGTCAAATCTATCTCTGTCTTTCCCTGGGAGTTGCTAAAGCAGATCTGGAGTTAAATGACCTCTGGTCTGATCTATAAGCTGCCCCTTTGTCCACCTTTGAGAGCTTCCTTTGAGTATGTCCAAGCAGGTCTAGAGTTAAATGACCTCTGACCTGATCTATAGACAGAAAATTGGTTGTCTTTCCTTCTTCCACTTTCCTCCTTAATGTTCCATCCCATAATCTATCTAAAAGATCCTTTAGTGTAGATGACTTGCCCTTTGGAAGCCTTGGCCAGCTGGTGCAAGTAATTCCCTTTCATGACTCCATAGCCCAATGGATGGCACGGTCTTGGCCCATTCTCCTTGCTGAAACATCCTGCTGCTTTGTTCCTTTTCTCCCATTGCTTTTCCAGTCCATGATCTCCTAACCAACCCAGCAACCCTCCAACCAAATTATTTAAACCCCCCTCTGTGCTTCATAACTAGCCTAATATCTCAATTCGAGCTTTAAAGACATATCATTCTTTGCTCTATTGGAGAGATCCCTCTTCGGGTCCAGGAGGGCTAGATCCTAGGGCCTGAAAGTGGTTCTGATGTTGTCTCATCTTTTGGTATTGCCAAATCTGCCAAAACATGGGAACCCCAACAGAAGCGATTCTGTATTTAACAGTGGCATATAATTGGTCGATCAAGAGAATCCAGGCAATAACAAATTTGAATTAAAATTTCTACCTGGTATCGGAGCACAAAAGATTGCAATTTTGAAGCAGTAGTTGAGTTTGTTGGTGGAAAAAATTTGAATTTTCTGCAAGAATTTCTTGGTGTGATAGTTGAGTAAACATCGAAATGGATTTCAATGGCTTGCAACTAGAGTATGCACTCAAGGGAAGCTGAAACTACATTTCATGGAAGGAAAAGATGTAGGTGTTTCTTGAAGATAATGGCTTGAAGGAATTCATCGATAGTGATTTTCCTAAGCCCACTTTGACAGATGATACATTACTTGATGCATGGAAAAAGAAGGTAGCGAAGGCGAGAAGGATTTTATTAGAAGGTGCACGAGACCACATTGTCTCAATAATTCATGGGAAAGCCACTCCATATGCTATGTGGAAGGCTTTGACAGATCTTTTCCAAAGTAGCAGCGACCATAAGAAATTGGTGCTCAAAGAAAAACTTAGAAAGATCAATATGGAGAAGGGCGACAACATTCCAAAGTATCTCACGAATTTTTTCCAATGTCGGGATGAACTGGGGAGTGTGGGAATCACTGTTGTTGATGATGATTTGGTGAGATTGGCTTTCTTGGGGCTTCCTAAGAGTTGGCATAGCTATGAAGACTCTGTCAATAGATGGGAAAAACTACCAGATTGGGAACAAGTGTGGTCAAATCTAGTGTAATAGGAGTTCAGGTGGAACACCAGAGATGGCTCTTCATTAAAGCATGATGATGAAGAGGATTGTGCTTTGGATGCCAAGGCAAGGAAAGGGAAGGGGAAGAAATTCAGTTTAAAATCTGTTTCTAAAGGCAAGAATATGGATTTGTCCAAGGTGAAGTGTTTTCACTATCACGAACATGGGCATCTCTCCACTAACTTCCCACAGAAGAAGAAGAACAAGAAGGCTATTGGAGATGTAGCTGGTGAGGCCCTTGCCTTGCAATTTGAACTTGATTTCTCTTTGATCGCATGAATGGTGTCAAGTGCATTGGATCTGTGTGGTATCTTGATAGTGGTGCTTCCTTCCACATCATGGGAGATAAGGAGATTTTCAGTGACTTGGAGGAGAAATATCTCCAAATGCATATAGAGATGGGTGACGAAGGATGATACAGTTCGATAAAAAATGGTACCATTACCTTTGAGAGGGAGTCAGGTAAACCATTTCAATTGAAATATGTTATGCATGTTCCATGTCTGAAGAAAAAATTTCTCTCAGTCACGATGTTGGAGGACAGAGGCTATGACATTGTTTTTAGTGATTCAAAAGCTTTCCTGTGACATAAAACAATGGTTCAAGCCAAGAGGATAGGGATTCTAGTTAATAATATATACAACCTGGAGGTATATGGCTGCGTTTCCATGAAGGGCAAGGCAGAAAAAGTGGTGAGTCGAGATGAGGGCGAATTATGGCATAGGCGATTGGGTCATCTTCATCATGGAGCCTTGAAAGTCGTGCAAAAATATCTACTGGACTTCCAATGGGAACACTGGATCAGTTAAATCAGTGCAAGGGTTGCACCATGGGGAAGTATGTAATTAAAGTCCACCTTTCAGTAAAAGGATAACCATGCTTCAATGATCCTGGAGAGAGTTCACACAGATGTGTGTGGACCATTCTTGGTTGCTTCAACAGAGAAACACATGTATTATGTTATTTTTTTTAATTAATTTTCTCATAAATTCTTGATATTCTTCATGCAGAAAAAGGATCAAACATTCTCAAAGTTCTGTGAGTTTAAGGCATTGGTGGAGAAAGAGTCGGGGAAGTAAGTGAAGGCTCTAAGGAGCGATAATGGTGGAGAATACATCTCTAACGAAATCAAAAACTTTGGCAACAAAGAAGGAATTCAAAGAGAACTCATAGTGCCTCATAACCCACATCAAAATGGGGTCAGAGAGAGGAAGAAAAGAATAATCATGGGTGTTGCACGAGCGATGTTGCATGACCAGGGCCTACCAATGCATTTGTGGGCAGAACCATGCAACACTGCAGTTTATGTGAAAAATGGTTGTCATCATAGAGTACTCGGCATGAGTACACCTGAATAAGCTTTCACTGGTAAGAAACAGGATGTTTATCACTTTAATATTTTTGGCTCATATTTTTATGTGCATGTGACCAAGAATGCCAAGAAGAAGCTGGAGCTGACTGCTGAAGTTGGGATATTTTTCGGGTACAAAGAAACACCCCATAATTATTGTGTGTATTTTCCTAACATCAAGATGATTGTTATGTTACGGGATATAAAATTCGATGAGGGGAAATCCATGCAGTTATCACTTGAGAGGGAGCTAGACTTGCATACGGAGGAGGAACTATTGGTTCTCAAAGATGAGTGTCTAGATGTGGATCAACCAAAAAAGGAGGTTCATGGAGTGGAGGATTCCACTCACGTAGAGCCAAACATCAGAACTGGTAGAAGGCATACCACAAAAGCTGATAGTCTGAGCTTTGATGCTGCACAGAATGTAGGAGCCCCTACTTCACAACACAGTTAAAGACAATCTCCTGACCGATTTACTGGATACATGGATCTTATGAGAAAATGTATTATGAATAAGCCATATTCCTTTCAGGAAGCACTGTAGGAGCCGACATGGCTAGATGCAATGGTGGAGGAGTATGATTCCATTTTCAGAAATAGTTCTTGGGAAATTTTTCCAAGGTCGGTTGATAAATCAGTGGTAGGTTCTAGATGGACCTACAAGGTAAAGCAAGTTGCTAATGGGAGTGTTGAGAAATACAAGGCCAGATTTGTGGCTGGAGGCTTCTCACAGATCGAGGGGATTTATTATGAAGAAACCTTTTCACCTATTGCACGATATTCTTCCATAATGACCATCCTTGCTCTCTCAGCACAGATGGGTTGGCACATTCATCATATGGATGTGAAGACTATGTTTCTCAATGGGATCATTGAGGAAGAAGTGTACATTGAGCATCCTGAAGGATTTGAGATTTTTAGCATCAAGTCGCATGTGTACATACTCAAAAGAGAGTTGTATCGGCTAAAGCAACCACCTCGTGCTTGGTACACTCAAATAGACAACTATTTCACTGGACTTGGCTGCAGCAAAAGTGAGGCGGATGCAAACCTATACCAAATTTTGGTGGAGGGTAAGCTTTTAATCATTTTTCTTTATCTTAATAATTTAATACTGACTGGTGATGAGCAGCTGATACACTCATACAAGGAGGACCTTGCAAAGGAGTTCGAGATGAAGGATACAGGCCTCCTTCATTATTTCCTTGGATTGGAAATATGGCAGCGATATGGTGAAATTTTTGTGTCTCAAGGCAAGTATGCAAGGGAGATACTAGGTAAGTTTCGTATGGAGGGCTGCAAACCCATGGATACTCCTCTTCCATTAAACTGGAGGAAAGAGGATGCTACATCTGGAGAGTTAGTGGATGCTACTGTCTATCGACAGTTAGTGGGTTCGCTATGTATTTAGTGAATACAATACTGGACATCTGCTATGCAATCGACAGGCTTTGTGAAGTGATGGTTAAGCCTACGAAGATATTTTGGAAGGTGGGAAAGAATGTCCTAACATAGCTGAGGTGCACATCTGAGTATTCCTTGTGGTACAGACAGAAAAATGAGGTAAAGTTGCAAGGCTTCACAGATGCAGATTGGGTAGGCAGCCCAACGGGAAGAAAGAGCACATGAGGGGGGATCTTCAGTATTGGATCTATAGATGTTTCTTCGTACAGCAGGGAAAAAATATCCATGGCACTTAGTGCAGCGGAAGCGGAATACATGGTAGCAAGTCAAGATGCATGTGAGACTATCTGGATGAGAAAGATCCTGGATGGTTTGTTTGTTTCTCATTTAGATCCGACAATGATTCATTGCGATAATCAAAGTTGCATTAAACTATCAATTAATATTGTGTTGCATATTATATCTAAGCATATAGATATCTGGTATAATCATATCAGAGGTTATGTGCAGCGGAAGATGATGATGCTACAGTACATTCCTATGGAAGATTAGGATGTAGATATTCTAACGAAGGCACTCACCAGGACAAAATTCGAATACCATAGAGACATGATCAAGATGAACGATAATCCCTTTCTTGTTGACATGGAGTGTTGAGATTCAACAATATGATGATCCTACTAAAAATTAAGCACCTACACTAGGATGGAGGCTGAGGCTATTTTTAGGTGGAATTCTATTTTTAAAATGCATGAGAAAATTCTATTTATAGATGATGTCTATTTATATATGGTGAGAAAATTATATTTATATATGTTGTTATATTTTTAGATGTATGTGCGAAGTCTATTTATAGATCACATGTCTATTTATGGATGCATGTCGACTATTATTATCCCTTAATAATAATTGGACAATAAACATTAATCTATTCTCAATGAGCATTGGAAATAGTTAGCTGGAGTGTCAACTCAGTTAGCTAAGTGAATTTCGAGTTGAGTGGTTGGTTGGTGGGACATGCAAGTGGACTTAGTTGTAACTGAGTGATTCGAAGTTGTAACAGAGTTGGATGTGTAGTTATGTGAGTTGTAAAGTAGTTTAACTTAGTTAAGTGAGTTAAATTGAGTTGTGCTAGCCATAAGTGAACATACACTAGTGAGAGATCAGTGAATTAATTATTTAATTAATTCAAAATTAGTGGTCACACATGCAACTAAATATTTACTATTGTTAACTACATACATGTTAGATCCAAGGAGACCTAGTTAAGAGATAGGTGAAAGGGACAGTTTGACTATAAGTTGTGGCATTAGTGGGTGTACTCATGCAACCACACACACATTGGATGTGCCCATGAGTATTGTGAATTCAAGGCAAGCAAGATATCATTATTTCATGGATTTACATAAACAGGGATTGCGCAGTGGAGATAGGCTGTCAGGAGGCAATAAATTAGCGCATGTATTTGCCAATTTTTGTATTACAATGTGAGACGATTGTATATTGTATTGAGAGCTCTTGGATTAGATTTTTGTATGAGATTATTTCATGATCCATGATATATACATTATATATGATAGTGGGGCTTTTAGATTTTTTCTTTCTCGATAAAAAAATCTTTGTTATGTGTGATTCATCTTTCTTCATGTGTTTGCAATTGGCAATTGTGTTTTAAATTTCCGCAAGAATTTTTGTAGAAGGGATTCTGTATTTAACAATGCCATATAATTTTTAGACCAGGAGAATCCAGGAAATACATAATTTGTATTAAAACTATGTGGAAACTTCTGTCCACCAAACACTCTGATCAATGTAACATCCGGTAAGTCGAAAAAATATGAAATATATGATATAACCTCTATCGCTCTTCGTGAAATGCAAGTTGGGTGCTCCTGAAGTATAAGATTGTATATAATAATGATGAAGGGAGAAACAATTTTTTCCATAACTTCTTGATGGCTACACTCTGAAAGAATATTGCAGTAGATATGCACAACAATGGCTCACATTGTCCACATCTAGTTCATGCAAGGAAATTAATTATGTGCAAAGATCACATCCACTATGTATGGAAACCTATAGAACCTTCCTTTCTCTCCCTTGGGTAGATCTCGAGCATGTACTACATGGGCTATTAGCTGATGAGCCAAAATATATGACTATTTGAACGGGAAGAAAACAAAATCGATGAGGAGAGTCATTGCAACGGTGACCATTGGTGCATTAATGAAGAAACCGATGCCACACTTGTGAAAGGAAAACCATAACTTGAAAAAACACTTATATAGGATAAAAAAAGTTAAAACACCAAAATACCTGCAAATAAACAAGAAAAATAGGACTCACAAAACCCAAATGGAAAAAAAGTGATAGAAAAAGTGACAAATGAGATAATGTGAAACTCTCCCTAAAAAGTGATGATGATTGCATCGAAGGTTCCTTGATCTCCTAGGGAATGCTAGATATCCAAGAATAAGTATGAAAATGAGCTCTATGGGTGTCGATTAAATAGATTTTAGAAAATTAGGCTCTATGACGCGCATGCCAAAAATCAGGGGAAAAGTGACACATTGTGGAAGATTCGAAAAATAGGAAGTTTTCTTCCTTTGGGTTACTAAAATGGATCCGTATATTTTAGGGATAATTTTTCTTTTTTATAATTTCTTCTTCTTTCAAGAAAAAAATTCCATGCACATCACTGGGAAATATTGTGCAATTTTTGTAACTGGGAAACTTCTCATCTGAGTGCACTATGTAGTTTCTAAGATGAGTGAGGGATTGCACAATTTCTGGGCTTAATGCTAAGCTTCCTGTCATGATTGCATAGCTCAAGGCTGACTTCGAATCAGAAATACAAAATTCCATTCATCAAGAACAATTTCCCTCATGAATATTGTAGTTTCTGGATGAGAGCCCTGAACTCCTGTGCAAGACTATGAAGGAGGCTATCTTGTCACTTAAAGAAATTATCTAAGTGAAAATAAATTAAACACAAGCATATATAAATGATAAACATCAATCAAAACATGAATAGTTGATACTAGTGAAATATAAGCTCTTCTGCAAAGAAGGTTAGGCTCCAAAATCTAAGCAAAGGAAACATTTTAGAGGGTGGATGTAGCTGCTACAACACTAGCAACACACTGGTAGAACTCCGACTCTTTGAAACAATCTTTTCTCAAGAAAAAACGATCTCACCCTTCCCAAATAATTGTTCAATTAATTGATTACCATAATTTCCTTATTTAGTCTTATTTAAAGACATAGTCCCATCCATCCTTTTCATTGGCGACACACTAACCAAGTTAAGTCAAACTAAATTGTTTCAATTAGGTATGAGGATTAATAAGTGCACAAGTAAAATAAATTTTCAAAGCCTTATTTTTATCTCTGGTGTTTCATCATTTCTAGTACGACTGGAAAATACTCTGACAAAGTCAGTTGAGGAACACAAACATTTATCCACTGCCTAGGAGCCTGGACAATACCCTGGTGGAGTTCCTTGCTTCACCTATCTACTCAAGAAAGCTCCCTTATTTTTCTATTCATTTGATATATATATATATATATATATATATATATATATATATATATATATATAATTTTATTTAATTTTATTTTTAATTTTTATTTTCTGTTCAAAGAACTCTACATAGGCACTTACTTATTTCATGGGGAGAAAGAGGGATCCTAAATTATTGAGAGGAGAAGAGCTTTTCACTTTAGAGAAGGATAATTATGTACACCTCTGACATACTTGTTAAGGTTTTCTTCACATGCTTACTCTACCAGACTAGGTTGAAAAGGATTAACCGAAGAGGTAAATTGATTAGAGTAGGTGGTACCAATCAAAATCAAAACATCGTTATTTCAATATGATTTTTTCTGATAAGGAACATATTTTCCTTCAGATAATAACAACTTAAAAGAATGCAAGATTCTCACAAAGCAAGCAAATAACGACGAACCAAATGTTGATAGTAGTACAAGTTCCTCTTGGATTACACCATGCTTGCTTTAGAAGGGAAACATGGTCTCATACAGAAACTAACCTATAGGTCAAAACAAATAAAATGAAAGAAGCATAGTGAAAAAAAAATGAATGTAAGGAAAATCAAAGAAAAGAAAAACACTAATCCTATTAACCTGAGCAGAGCATAGGCCAAACTCACGTCAAGTGATACTTCTAATGCAGCCACTGGTGCATTGGTTGGCCTATGTGGGGTGAGGAAATGAAATTCAAGAAATATATACAATCATAACAATAAATAAGAGAGATAATACAATGCAAACTATAACGTTTGAATTTTTAATGAACATGTGGAAAAGTAAATACAAAAAGAACAACGAAGACACTCTATTGTTGTATCGTAGTGTTTAGGAACATGATGGGTTGAAGACTTGCAAACACAAATTTTTGAACAGAAAAAAGAGAAAACATAAAGAAAGAAAATAAATTTAATTTTCCACGGTTCTCACTATTTATGATGCCTCCAATGAATGAGCGATAGGATCATCTAACACAGATGGAGGATGCAAAAATTGTAAAAATGATTGATATTCAATATGTGCAATAGAGTGATGAGGAGCCTAAAAAAATTCAACACTCTTCTGATCAGAAGTGGAACTAACCACAATAATATGAGAACCTGACATAACCATCAACTCAGGCTGAAGTGCCTCGACAACTTGAGGAAAGTTCAACTCATCGGAAGTTAGATCATCAAATATCAGTGGCTTCGTGAAATCCACAATAGGAAAATCAGAATCATGACAAATTGAGTCAATGAAAAGTTCACGAAAACGATGAGCAGTAAGTTCAAGATTACCAATGAAGGAATCCTCATGATTTGATGACTCATACAGAGGGGAAGAGGAGAAACGAGAAATTTCACTCTCTATGTTTTCAAACAGATAAGATGAGAGATTGGAAAGATAATGAATAGAAGTTTCATCCTCACCGCATTTGGATGAAAAGGTGACATCCCATGTGTTCTATGAATGATATGAAGTATTAACATGATAAAAAACTAAATTCTCACAATATTTAACTTGAATGACATAATCATGGAAAATATGATGATTATGTGGGAGAGTTGCAGACATAAGGAAGTGATATTCCATCGTAGATTGTTGTTCAACAATGGACTCCCACACCATTAGAAGAATATTTGTGTCTAAAATGGGCCTCCTAAGGAAATTATAAAATAATATCAAATTACATCATCAAATTTTAGATAGAAAAAAGAAAAAACTATTTTTTCAACTTGTATTTTCAACTTATCTTGTTATGGGTTTACTCAAATTTCGAGCAGGAACATTTGTTGTATGCATAATTTTATTCCTCATCCAAGGAGTACCCATGTTTCATACTTTTGATGGACCCTTCTACACTAAAAATGAGAAACACATGAAAAATGTGATTGCAAACACGTTTTTTCATGTATTTATCATTGCTCTTGTAGTAGGGTCCATCAAAAGTATGTAACATGGGTACTCCTTGGATGAGGAATTAAATTTTGCATCAAATGAGTACTCCCACTCAAAATTTGAGTAAACTCTTAGGGAGTGAAGTTGAAAATACAAGTTGAAAAAGTAGTTTTATTATTTTATTATTTTATAATTTTTCTACCTTTTAACCCCAAAAATGGTGAATCATCCCCCAGGGTTGACATCATCATCTTGAAACATATTTGTTCTTATAAATTTTATTTTGGTTGTACATTTTTCTTAAGACGCCCATTTGAGACCTCAAAGGTTCGTTGATCATACTCATCTTAAATGATATCGCAAGTTGGTTTCTCAACACCAACTCCATCTAACCGTTGATAATCATGAACACCAAGAGAAATATGTGAAATAGGTGAATAAAAAAACTCACAATTCAGAGTATTAGAGGGACCAAATGATGAAGGACGAGGATATATCACTCCATCACAACCATTCGACTCATATTCCAAAACTACACTGAAATTTTCAGCATGTGGGGTGGGAAAAGACGGTGGTATATCAATGGATGAGTTCTCAATCTCTCCCACCTCAAGCTACAAAACTGGAGCTATTTGATGAGAAGTGTACGAAGGGTCACTTGGGACAACAACCTTGTCTGTCGAAGAATTGGGAGCTATAAGACAGAGGTAAACCAGGAGTGGTTCAAAATATTCCAACTCGTGCAGATTTTCTATAATGTGAACAAGATACTGAAATATTCCATAAAAAAATCCCAATGAACTTTATCTTTTGGAAATTTAAAAAAGAAATGCATATAACAATTGTGAAAATGATTTAGTGATTCATCAGGTGATTTTTGCAGTTGTGAAATTTCCTTGCACATATTTTTATAATCATGCTTGTTAAAATCACAAAACAGTTCTGTGAAAGAATGTTCGAAAGAGTGAATGTAGCAATCATTCAATGTGTTACACCATTGCGTTACATGCCCTTCAAACATGAGAATGAAAAACCAAGAACCAATGTCCTCAGCGAGGATGTTGGGTTTTGTGAAAAAATGAAGAAAATGTTCATTATGCCCAAATATCGTTGTTTCAGCCTTGCCATTAAATTTAAGAGGTGATGAGACATCAATTACATTTTCCATAATTTGTGATTTTTAATCTCTAGGAAAACGTGCCGAGAGTTTGATTATGGAAGAAGTCATTAAATGAGTGTGGAAATTGAAAACAAAATTCAAGGGATAAAATTATAATTTGACCTCCCTCTTGTGCTAGAAATGTTAATGGTACTAGACCCACCAAAATTCAGGTAATCTCCACAATATGAAGCCCTAACTAGACCTCACACCATTTGGAGTAGGAGTCCCAAGAGTGCGGTGTTAATGATCTCGCTTGGTTTTAAAAACACAGAGAGTGGTGCCAAGTTTCTTTACTGAGAAAAAGTGTGTGAACTTGTGGAAATTCAACTGAAATATATGAGGCTTCCAACACATGAAGGGAAAATGAAGTGTGTCCCTTGGAATCCTATAATAGTATGCAACATAGAAGGAACAGACGAGTGAAAAATACATCACACGAACTAACAACCAGAATACTCGACTAGTTAAGGTGATGGATTAACACAAAAACATACATCCAACAAGATATATACAAATGAAAACAAAATAGTTAATAATAATATGCATAAGCTAAATAAAATACATCATGAATAAAACAAGAGTAGTCCTACTATATTCACAATATATGCATGCAATGGTGTCGTCTTTGAGTTTTATTAAAAGTGATATTTCCAAACATACATAAAAAAATTTGACAAGCCACTTGACCCAATAGCAAAAATTGAAGTCTACAACACCTTCTCCTACAAAATATATACTCCCTCTATGTTACAGAGAAGGCAAGGCTCACATAAAATGCCCATGCTCTTCCTAAGCCAAATCCTAGCCAAAATATTGGATCCCAAAAGAACCTTACAAGAGTTACAAGAATATATTTATAACAAAGTGGGGTGACTCTTCGCATTACTCATTTATGACTCTTGGAATCCCCTCATGACTCTTCAAATTGTTACAAAATAACTCAGTACATTCCATATGACTCTTTACATTCCAACAAGGAAACTTAGACTTTAAATTTTACAGCAATTACAAATAATATTACATTTTCCACTTGTACCCATATATGACAAAATAAGGTAGAGAAAAATTGATACCATAACAAGATAAAACACTACGATGTTGTGGTTGCGGTGAACTCAAGCCAGGAAACTTTGATTTGATGCACGTCGGTCACATATTGGATACAATATTTCTAGTGTTTGATGGTATCCCTAAACTGCGAGATAGTATTAGGCTGGAACAGAAATATTTTCTCCATGGAATTCAGGTACAATGTCTTGGAATCGGTCTGAAGCTATTGCTCAACCAAGATCAACATCATTCTGATCTGAATAGGGTCGCCAATGTAGGTCTTCATGTTATTTCTATTCATCTCTAAGTCTTCCTGAATCACAATCTGCTTCAACTTCTCCAAGTACTAATCGATCTCCCGTCGGACTTGCCATTTGCGTTTAGTATCAGTGATTGTACCAACTTATGGGATCTTGTGGGTTCGCACCATGGAATCCAAACTATTATACACCCATACCTATGAGGCCTAATTTTTTCCATTGAATGACGCAAATTACTTGTTATTCTAGATTACCATCTTAACTCTTGAATTCTCTAGGTCCACTTATGGCTTCATCTTCTTCACAAGTGTAAGTGGTGCCCCCTTGTATCACATTGTCCTTTCAAGCATGACGGTGATGGAAACTTGCACATTATTAAGGATTTTGAAAAACTATCTGCTCTGGCATTGCAAGTCATGTAAGCAGAAAAATACTTTATGTACGGTCACCAACTCCTCATAGGGGTCCCGCATAGTGTCTCCAAGAGTGGATAGTTAAAAACGTATCGTTCTTATCATCTCTTCCGAGCAGACCTATGCAGGCTGTGTATTCTGCACTGTTGTGCAGAGCTGTTTATTCTCTTGATGGACAACCTATGGATTTTGTGCCAATTTTTTATTCTCGGCCAACAAATACTGAGTGTTAGATCTCATGGCACCTGCGAAGTCGAATTTGGTGTCGGTAATAACATTTGGATTCTTGCTGGTGTCTGCCACTTGGCATTAGGGGAATTTTGAGGTCTAAAATGGGCCTCCTAAGGAAAAATGTACAATCAAAATTCACTTTATGAGAACCAATCACATTTTAGGGGGATGACATCATCCCTAACGGTTGAGGTGGAATTTCTTGAGTTAAGAGTACTTACTTGTCACATTCTCAATGGTGGATAAAAACTCATGGTTAACCGTGGTAGTGCTCTAAGTACATTTAAAGTCAAGGTAAAGTACTCATAATAAATGTCATTTCACACTTTTTGAATAAAAATAAATTATAGTCATTTCATATTTCTTGAAAAAAGCAATGGATATCCCTATACATTTATTATATTATATTATATTATATTATTTTTATATAGTATATTAATTATATGTTTTTATACAATTTAAATAATATAATTTTTAATTAATAACATATAATATAATAAAGAATTTATAAATTTATATTTATATTTTATTTTAATTCATTTAAGTACAAAGGACAAATGCATTAGTTGTTCAACGATAATGAATTTTTATTGAAAAGCTCATTCTTATTTATAGTCACATCAATACAATTTTTTTATTAATTTTATTTTGGTACAACTTTTGAATTGAATTTAACTATGGTTACATGGATTGTGGTGCAAAAAGTGAATTGAAAATTCATAAATATTATTTTATTGGTTTAGCTATTATTTTATTATTTCTTGAGGAGGCCCATTTTAGACCTCAAAATTCCCCTAATGTAGAGTCCTGTAATTTACAGTATCACAAGGTGACTTATTATTTCTTCCTTGCAGTTTCCATATTGTATATATATATATATATATATATTCAAAGAATTTCGAAAGATTAGAAAAAATAAATTTAAAAAAAAAAGAGAGAAGAAGAAAAAGAGGGTGTAAAAAAGAGAAAAGAAGACCCCACAAAATATGAATAGTTCTGTAAGTGTTGCAAATCAAAATTCCACTACTCTTTAGAAAAGGTTTGTTGAATCATACAGTTTAAGCATGATTGTACAATTTTGAATTTTTTTTGATAGGTTAGAAAATGAAGATTTTCCAAACTGTTTAATCTTGGCAATTAGTAGAGTAGGTAGAAATGAAATTGGTTCAACAGCTTAATCTAAACCAATAGGAGAAATAAGGGGTAGGGGTTAGGTTAGAAATTCAAAAGAAAATGTTTGAGGGTCTGCAAGTCTAAATGCACCCTACCAGAGAAGAAAAAAGCTAGATTGATAGTGTGGGTATGCATAAAGGATAAGGAGAAATAAGGAAAGGAAAATGTAAAGTTTATTCTACAATGTACACCCTAAAATTTGCATTCTTGTTTCCCGCAGGTTTTGGCAAGGAAAATCAAAGAAAAATAGTACACATCTGGGAGTATTGGAGGAGGGCACATGTTCCAATGAGGATTAAAGGCCATTCAAAATTACAGCACACTATGCCTAGCTTATCCCAAGTCCTGGCACTAGTCCTTTAACACTCCATTTCACCTCTTCCCTCTCCCCCAGCTATCTAAAGGATACAGATACATATACACACACACACATACACATACACATATTATTATTATTATACATACATATATATATATATATTCATGAAAAAATATTTATTTCATAATGGAAATAACAGACCGAACCCTAAAATGGGGTTTTTACATATGCTCCTCAAGTTATATGGACTCTTTTAAAAGAGTTTTTTCATAATGAAAATGCAAAAAAAGTTGTTTTTGAGTTTTTTTTCTAAAAGTAAAAACAAAAAAAATTAAATAAAAAACTCCTTATCACAGAGGTGATTATACTGCTGCTCCTTTGATCGTTATCCCTTTATATCAGTATAACTAATCATCTTATTTTGGAAATAAACGTGCTGGGTAGACGAACCAGTGATAAAATAGAAATCCTATTTGATCTCTGTAAGAATTTTAAAAAGGGAGTGTCTCTTCATGATGTAGGGGCATCTGGGTGGTTCAAATTCTAGTTTGAATTTGAAGCTAGGTATGCAAATGGTCACACAAAAGTGGGGCAAAATTTGTTAAAACATAATTAAAATTTTGTAACCGATGTTCTGCCAGAAGCTTAAGGGATTCATTTTAGGAAGTTCAACCGATTCATGATCTTTGGAAATTTATATATAAGTTAAAATCTACATGTGTGTGAGGGACAGAGAGGACGGACTCAATTTAGTCCTATGCGACTTGTTAAGTCTAAGGTTGAAATGCCTTATATCTGTTCAAACGATATTCTGTATATAATAGTGAAACTATTGTGTGAATTTTCTGTCCATGTAATATGGTTTAATGTTGGTTTATTTTCTCTTTTTAAACATGGCTTACGAGTTGTTGATAGACCATCGACCACTGTAAGGGTCGATGGCGATCAAGTAAATTGTCATGTTATGTCGTGAATCCCACATATTATGGCAGATTTATTGAGTTTGATATATTTGTGTATACATTTAGTGTGAATAAAAATTATGCAATGACTGTATGAAGAGGATTTGATTCTCTTTAATTTCCTGAGTTATTATATTGCAGAGGGATTTGAATCATTGAGCTCTGCATGAAGAACAAATTTGTTCCTTGAAGCTTCATTTGATTCATATGATTTCCATAAAACTCTATATGAATAGGTTCTTGGTTTTTTGGAATCCATTTACTATTAAGATAACCCTGTATTAAGAATTACTGAGTGGAATCCATATTTGGTTCAGGTTGTGATTATGTTTAAGTGCTTCTGGTGATTTTCTAATGAGAAACCTTTGGGGTTCTAACTTGGAAAAGGCCGCATGTATTGTTCGAGCTATAGGAATTGAGTGTTTTGTTAAGGGCCCAATAATTATATGGATATATACGCAAACTTCAGAAGTGCAGCGGAATGAATTTGGCCAATAACCCATAGGCCCAGGATCAAGTTCAAAGATTTGGGAAATGAATTAGCAGTTTTGACATGGAAAAGGAGCTTGTAGGGTGAACCTTCTTATAGTGGGTTTCACTCTACATCAAGTGGTATCAGAGCGGGAAAATGATTTCTTGCGGAGAAGGAGTTTGCATACAGAGGAAGAAAGGTACACTTTTTGAAGTTTTGTTAAGCTTGTAATTTTTATGTTTTGTGAAGGTAGCAGCAGCCTAGAGAAGGAGTGCTCAGATGGTTCCATAGGAGCGAACCAGAGAGATTCCAAAAGCTGGAGCTCAGGAGAGAATCTTGGTGAGGTATCTGGTAGCAAGGAGGACTTGCTATTGCAGAGGTTTTGTCGCAGCTCACAGAGGACAATTCCACAAAGGATGCAGGTGAGAATTGTTCAATATGTTGCTACAAGAAGATCACAAGAGCAGTTCCACAGTACTGTGGGTAGAATTGCTGACAGACGTAGAAGAAATATGACCAGGAGGTCATAAATTTTTTCGCCTCGAGAGTCTGATGCAGGGGCATCTGAGCAGTTAAAATTCTAGTCTGAATCTGAAGCTGGGTATGCGAATGGTCACACAAAAGTCGGGAAAAATTTGTTAAAACATAATTAAAATTTTGCAACTGATGTTCTGCCAGAAGCTTAAGGGGTTCGTTTGAGGAAGTTCGACTGATTCATGATCTTTGGAAATTTATATATAAGTGAAAATTTGCGTGTGCATGAGGGAGAGAGAGGACAGACTCAATGTAGTCGTATGCAACTTTTTACTAAGGCTGAAACGCCTTAGATCTCTTCAAACGATATTCTGTATATAATAGTGAAACTGTTGTGTGAACTTTCTATGCATATAATATGGTTTATTGTTGGTTTAGTTTCTATTTTTAAACACGTCTTACGAGTTTTTGATCGACCATTGACCACTGTAAGGGTCGATGGCGATCATGTAAATTCTCATGTTATGTCGTGAATCCCACAGATTATGGCGGATTTATTGAGTTTGATATCTTTGTGTATACATTTAGTGTGAATAAAAATTATCCAATGACTGTATGAAAAGGATTTGATTCTCTTTAATTTCCTGAGTTATTATATTGCAGAGGGATTTGAATCGTTGAGCTCTGCGTGAAGAACAAATTTGTTCCTTGAAGCTCCATTTGATTGATACAGTTTCCATAAAAATATGTATAAAGAGGTTATGGGTTTTTAGAAATCTGTTTACTATTAAGATAACCCTTTATTAAGAATTACTGAGTGGAATCCATATTTGGTTCGGGTTGTGATTATGTTTAAGTGCTTCCGGTGATTTTATAATGAGAAACCTTTTGGGTTCTAACTTGGAAAAGGCCGCATGTATTGTTCGAGCTACAGGAATTGAGTGTTTTTTTAATGGACCAATAATTATATGGATATATACGTAGAATTCAGAAGTGCAGTGGAATGAATTGGGCCGATAACCCATAGGCCTAGGATCAAGTTCAAAGATTTGGGAAATGAATTAGCAGTTTTGACATGGAAAAGGAGCTTGCAGGGTGAACCTGCTTATACTGGGTTTCGCTCTAAATCACTTCAGAGTTGGAAGAAATATCCACAATATTTAGAGTACCCAGAGGAAGAGTGAGTGTCGCCATTTATAGACCATTATATTTTGAATTTAATTCCTGATATACATGCTTAAAAGAGAGAAAAAGAAAGGCTTGTTGTAAGCGTCAAATACATTGGAGGATGGCTTGTAGGTGTGGGGAGTGAATTTGTGACCTCTGAAGTGCCCAATATATTACAATTTTGGAATGTCCAAAACACTGTAGTGAATTAATTTCTTTGCATTTGGCCACATGCAAAACAACCCACAAAGATACAAGCTCGACCTTGTTATTTGAACCATGGTCTAGAGCAAAAGAGATGTGGAATTTTGAAACTGGGGAGACATGAATAACAGCTCCTGCACCTATCAACAGAGGAGAGCCTTGACAAGTAGCATCAAAAAAATCACATGAAGAGCTTTGATCAATAACTGGAGGTAACACATTGCGTATTTTGGAAGGCTTGGGTGAACATTGGTGCTCAGTTTCCCACTGAACAATTAAAGCCACAATCAACTCTTTAGGAATATATTTCTCATTGAAAATAGCCATGTTATGAGCCCACCATATTCCATAAGAGAATAAAGTAGGAAATGTTGAAAAGGAATTTACCCCAGGCTCCTTCCACCACTGCTTCATCCTTGATTCGAGGGAATATTTCAAGGTCATTTGAGGGGTAGAAATTGAATAATTTGAGCGATACCAAACTGTTTCTACATAAGAACATGAGAAAAAAATGTGAGAAACAAATTCTATTGCATTTCCACAGAGGGAGAAACAACTCGGGCCTTCCCAACCCCTCCACTGTAGATTATCCAAGGTTAGGAGACGATTTTTTAGAGCAAGCCACAGAACTAATTTTTCTTTTAAAGGGCCATGGGATTTCCACAAGGAATTAATCCAATACGACGGTTCCTCACTGGACAATTCTTCCATCGCTAATTTTTAACCAAGTTTCGCAGTGTAAGAGCCATTTATACTATTCTTTGTCCACACCAGTGTATCCTTAACTTCCGGCTCAATGTGAATAAAATTTCTCACGAGTAATGCAATATAAGAGGACCAATCAACAACCAAGGATGGAGGAAGACCTAAAGAAATATCATCTTTCCATCCTGGAGTTCCCCACCTCTGTGGTGAGGAAGCAACAACATTTGCAATGGTAAGGATGTGTTTTTATTTTAGGATAGAGTGGATCCTCTCAGATAGATGGAAATTATCTCCTACCCCTACCCTAGTATCCAGACCAATTTGAACTAATTTTTTGTTTTCGATATTCCAAGCTATCCACCGATCAATGAAAGGGAAGGCCAAACTAATAGATTTGTTTGGGTTTCTACAAAAATAACTAATAGATTTTCCAGGATAATATTTTTCACATAAGACTCTGCTCCAAAGAGAATTTGGGCATTCAGACAATCTCCATAAAGATTTAGCAGCAAGGGAGAGACGAAAATATGGGAGGTATTTTATACCCTAGCCTCATAAATATTTTGGGCGGGCCATAGCCACCATTTAACCAGAGGAATACCTTCAACTTTTTTACTGGCAGTCCAAAGAAAGGAAAAACATTTTTTCCAAAATTTGTGAAGGATACCTTTAGGGATAGAAGTAATGGTGGCCCAATACACTGGAATGCTTTGAAGAACTGATTTGAGAAGAACCAAATGGATTCCCCGAGAAAGAAAATGATTTGTCCAATGTGAGATTTGATTCTCAACTTTCTGGTAGAGCCATAACCAATCCTTGAAATAATAAGAGTTTGGTTTTAAAGCGAACCCCAAATAATTAAAACCCATGTCCCATCCACAGGTGGGAAAAGGGAGAGAGATCTTATTTGGGAAAGAGTATGCTCTGGAAGGTTATTGTGAGCCAACACAGACTTTTCAATTTTTACCTGCATCCCAGTAGCTTTTTGAAAAAGGCACAAAATATTTTGCAGAGTTCTAGCATTCTCAGTGGATGTGTAAAAAAATAATAAGATGTCATTGACAAAAAGGATATTGGATAGGGACTCAATTCCTGCGATGTGAATTCCTTTTATACTTTGTGAGGACTTAGCATCTTTACATAAATGGCTCAAAGCTTCAGCTATTAGTAGAAACAATAAAGGAGAGAGTGGACACCCCTGACGGAGACCCCTTGAGGATCGAAAGAAGGAAGAGGGTGATCCGTTAATCAAGACAAAAAAAGAGGTTGATTGAATACAACCCATAATGTACTTGACTACTTCCAATGCCATGCCAATATGAATGAGTAAAAGCCTAAGAAAAGACTAATTTACCCTGTTATACACCTTAGACAAATCCAACTTAAGAAGAAAGGAGGGATTTTTATTTTGATGTAAAGAATGAAGGGCTTCTTGAGCCAAAGAGACTGCATCGTCGATTTTCCTTTTGTCTAAGAAACTGAATTGTTCTTCCAAAATGATGCAAATTAAAATTGGTTTTAAACGCTGAGCAATAATTTTGGAGATTAGCTTATAGATTAGATTGCAATAAGATATTGGAGGAAAATTGTCAAAATCCTTTGGCAAGGATTTTTTTTGGTATTAACGAAATGAAAATTGAGTTTATTAAGCCCAACACATTTCCGTATTTTTGATATTCCTTTATTACTAATAATAAATCATCCTTCAGTAAATCATAAAATCCAAGACAAAATTCAATTGTTAAACGATCAAGACTTGGGCTTTTTCCTTTTTGGAAACTTTTTAGGATTTTTTCAAGATCAACTTCATCCACTTCTTTAGTAAGGGAAATATTCATTTCATCCGTGATCATATGTGGGAACAGTTGTAAAACCTTAAGGATTTCTTGGATGGGGCATCCCTCAGGAGTAGAGAATACTCTTTTAAAATGATTAACCCCTGCTCTGGATTTATCTTTGAAGGAGTGCACCATTTCACCATTATCATTCTTAATTTCAAAAATGGAATTTTGGTTTCTTCTATGAGCTGCAAAATGATGGAAATTTTTTTTTTTATTGTCCCCTTCTTTTATCCAGGTCACATGATTCTTCAGATGCCATAACTGTTCTTCCTTTTGTGGTAACTTATGTCGTTTTAATTCTAGACTCTTTGAGGATTCCAATTCTAATTTTGATGAAACACCTGAGGTGTTATGATTAAAAAGCTCACTTATCTCAGCTTCAGTGGTTTTTAAAAGAAGATGTTTTTTGGCTCGAAAAACCCCTGCCCATGATTTAGTAACCTTCTTAATATTTGAGATATTGTCTTCCCACATCTGCATGCATGATTGTGATTGAGAAGGAACCAAATGTGACCCGGACGACACCACGAGAGCCTTATAATCCTCTTCCAAAAACCATGCTGGATTGTATTTTAATGGGGAAGGACGCTTTGGTTTGGGAGAAGCTAGAGTAAGAACAATAGGCATGTGGTTATATATATCGCATGTCTCAACGCGCGACTAAACCCGGAGATGAGAAGCTAAAATATATTCAAATATTAAGAAATGGTCAAATATTTTAGCTATAGCTTCTTGATCTTTCCTATTATTACGCAAAGTGGGCTTAAATTTTGTGGGCTAAACATCGACTAAGCCATGTCTATCAATGATGGATAGGAAAAAATGAGCAAGAGGCTCGAGTCTTGCAGAAAATCTCCAAATTTCTTCTAGATAGAGGGTGAACTTTAAATCGCCACCCAAAATCAGATTGTCCGAGCCCCTTATTTTGGAAAGAAAAAAATCCCCCCCAAAAGGTCCTCTTATCTTCACATGGTCCATAAAAATTCAGAAGAGAAAGGGAGCTTCCATATTTATGATCGAAAATGGAAATACTAATAAAATATGATGAAATAGCCGGAGGAGAGGACAGTAAGGGAAGGGCTTACAACATTGATAATGCCCCCTACCAACCCCACGACATCTACAGATTAAAAAGACCAATCAATAAGCCATTTTGATAAAATATCTTGAGCACGAAGTCTAGGAAGTTTTGTTTCTTGGAGAAAAATGACATCAGGAGTGACAGATTGCCATAAACTATTGAGGGCTAGTTGTGAAGGGGCTCCCCCAAGACCCCGCACATTGAGGAGAGAAAGATCATATGAGGCCATTTCTAAAGGCGCTTCCTGCTCTAAGAGCCCGTGGGAATAGTTTTTTGTTTACTAGCATTGACATCCATCGAATCTTGATTTTCGGCTTTAGACAGCGTAGACTTACGTCCAAGAGAGATCTTAGGAGGAGGCGCCAAGGCAAGACCGCCTTTGGAAGATTGATCAGGGCTATCTAGATGGAGGAGCACGAACGCAATTTGGCAGTGTAACGGCCGTTTATATATATATATATATATATATCTGTGTGTGTGTGTGTGTGTGTGTATATATACATACATACATATACATATATATATATATATATATATATATATATATATATATATATATATATATATCTGTGTGTGTGTGTGTGTGTGTGTATATATACATACATACATATACATATATATATATATATATATATATATATATATATATATCATTTATCTTATATAAAACGCAAGAAACCTTTATCCCCCTGACCCTTTACCTTTGCATCGCATCGCAACAATGAATTTTCACTTACCATTTTTTAATCCCATTTAAACCTGACCACTGATGCGATATTAAATGGGACCCATTCCCTACCATGTCACGCTTCCTCCATCGCCCATCAAACATCAAAATTTTTGTTGTTTTCACTCATGACAGGTCCCGCCAAGTCCTGATTTACGATATCTCAAATCGCAATTCACACCTTCTCCATTTTCATTTCTTACAAACTTCTCGATGCAATATTCGTGGGCCCCTTTCCTTGCCTTTTCACATCGCAAGTTTGAAAACATTCCATTCATAACATAATTGACAAATCCTATAAAATTATCGATGCGATATTGGTGGGACCCAACCACATATTGCAGTTCAAAATTTCAGGATGATAAGCACTTGGGAAGATGTTGTAAATGCCGAAATTAGAAATACGATAAAGGGACGGACGCGATAGTTTTCAAAGTAAGATTTGAATTTATTTAAATTCCACGATTATGTGTAGATACACCTTTTTGTGAAGGAAAGTGAACGCGGAGATAAAATATTGAGTAAGGGACCTGACATGAGAAAACGAGGTAGTCGGGTAAAAGGAGTAGATTAACAGGGCATAATGAAACTTCAAAATAGCCACCGATCAGCCAAATCAGCCATCACTGCATCATTTTAATGATCTAGCAAAGGCGGCCCAAAATTAGAGCCAAATGTCGGAGCCACCCACTGTAACCTCTTCTTGACCACCCTAGCCACTTTCAGCCCACTTTTGGATTCACAAAGAGCTTCCGAAGCTTTTTGGATTCATGAAAATTTGCCGAAGTTAATTCCATAGGTGGTGCTTTGTCATAGATATTTTGTTTGGGCCTTCCATGGCCACACTTGTCTAGTTTTTTCTTAAAGGTAATTAATGATAAGTTTCCAAAGTAGATAGGGAAACTAACATAGTTTTTAGTTAAATATTGCATGTATTGGCAGTATCAAGTGTTGGACCTTGTTGGACCCTATATTGTAAGAACTATTGTATTGGAGCAATTGTAATTTTTGGAGCTGGGCATCAATAATAAAATACCATTTACAGGATATTTGATCTATGTTAAATGGTCATGTGCTATTTATCTGTGTCAAATGTTTCCATTTTTTTCCTTGTTGTGCATCTATTCATCTGATTGTAAAATTAAATTTTAGATTAATATTTGTTATCGAAGCACCTTAATTATGTCTGTATTTACAATCTGAATATTTTCTGTTGAATCCTGATTAAAGAATTCTTAACTGCTCTTTAATCACTACTGAACAGTACTATTTCCTCCACCTCATAATTCACAATTCTCTAAAGATCCATTTAGCACAGTTAGCTTGCCGTGTGACGCTCTTGAAAATTTGATGTACTAATCCAGCCTTTTTGACTACATAGCCCAATGGATTAGTCCCTAAAAGAAACAAAATAAAAATAACCAATTCTCACCATCACTATAACTAGCCTGACATTAACATTCATAATATTGAGGTAAAATTAAATCATAAATAGAGAGAGCCCTGTCTGAGTCTAGGAAGGCTAGGACCTGGATTCCAATGTGGTTTGATGTTGTCCTCTATCATTTATTCTTGCCAATATTATAAATTATAGGGCTACAACATAATGGAGACCATAATAGGGAACTATTGAAAAGCTTAACATTTCATCAGAACTTAGAAACCCCAGTCAAAACATTGTATAATTCAAGAATTTTTCAAAGATTGGGTTTTCAGCTGTGTTGCAAATATTCAACGTGTTTGTGCTCTGGGTATAAATTCTATGTTCAAGAAGAATCATTACCATATCTCATCCTGACCCAAATCCTCCTAAAATCATCGAAAATCCAGAGAAAATCCTGAGAAAAACCCGCAAAACTGAGAATCAAACTACTACCAAATCCCTTCATAGAGTAAGTTCCCTCCCTAGAATCCTTGTAACCTTGCAGGACATCCAGTTCGATTTACATTTTGAACAAAGCTTATTCAAGACTAAATCTCAAAATTTGATAGCCTAGACAGTTTTTGACCCATCTTTCCTAGAATAGTGTCTAGTTGGGGAAGCCTCCACATCCACCCAAGTTGAGCTGAAGCTTCTCCAACACTTTGAATCCCTCCAATATCGGGTAGAAAAACTCACCTCAACTGTCGATGATGCTTACCTTCAACAATTTGTAGATTTATTTGCTCTTACTGCAGTAAATCCCTCTCTTATTTCCAAGTCTTCTCATCTATAGTAAACCCATCCAGGTGTATCTACATATCCTACCACTTCTTTGAATATTTCCCACCAGAGTGTCCAAATCACCACTCATACACCCACCATCCACCTTCCTCCATTTAATCCTCCACCTCCCCTTGCCAACCCTCCTCTTGTCAACCAACCTTGGTTTCCCCCACCACCAATCATGGCAACCAGATATGATATGTTCATACTTCCACCACCTATGATATTTATGCCACAGGATTATTAGTCCAAAATTCCACAATTTGATGGGACTAGTCCTACAACTGCTCAACAACATGTTGATAGAATGAATGAATGTTTTGACCTCTAGGAGGCAGATGATAAAAGTTTCAAGTTGAGGATGTTTGCTCAAATTTTGGGAGGAGAAGTAAGAAAATGGTTTAGGGTTTTGACTCCAAATGGTATCCACGACATCCCTACTTTTCAGCAGTTGTTCATCAATAGATGGGAAGTTAAGAAAAACCCTCTTCAAATCTTGTCAGAATATGAAAACATCAAGAGGAATATTGGAGAGAGTGTCCAATATTACTACACCAGGTTTAACAGTCTATATAATGCACTCCATGCTCACATGAAACCCCCACAAGGCTTGGCCATGGTTAGGTTCCCAGATGGTTTTGACCCAGAAATGGATTATCAACTTAGAGAAAGAGATCCTGCTACATTAGAAGAAATGCAGAGGGGCGCAGTAAGTGTAGAAGCCAACCTTCTTGCAAAGAGGGCTCGAATGAAGAATGAGAAGAGAGTCACTATAAGGGAAGAGGCTACATATTCCACATCTAATGGTAAGATTGATAACCTGGTGAAGACTATTGAAATAATGTTGGAGAGGATAAACCTGAATGAGAGAGCTATTCCTAGGGAAAATCAACCAACTCCTCAAAATAGAAATAAAAATCTTAGAAGAAGCCCCCCTCAAATAAGACAGAGAGAACATAAAGGCCCTAACCAACAAATTATGCCTCCATTCCAAGAGAACTACACTGATGAAGATGAGGGAGTGGCCAAAGAATTAGAATAAAGTCAGATTAATCTAATGGGAAGTAATGAAGAAGATTTTGTTTTCCTTACTTAAGAAGAGCAAGGTTTATTTTCTCTGACTCAAAATGAAGTAGAAATTGAAGAGACGGAGGATTATAAACAAGGGTTTTAGAATTCCATCATGGAGGTACATAGGCAATATAAACTTAGAAGAAATAATAACTCTGATAATCCCAAGAAAAAGAATACTGAAAACCCTGCCAAAAAGGTCCCTGAAACTGATCCCAAGAAAACAAAGGAAAGTTCAAAGAAAGTTGTTAATATCCCAGGAAAGAATGATGTATAAAGAAGCACTATTAAACTAGGTATCAACCTTGTCAAAACTGTTCAAGATGATACCCCTACCACAAGTCAACAAGATGATATTGCAGCAAAAAATAGTGCCTGAGAAGACTGATTTTTGAAATATGATAAAAATACAAACACCATTCAGCATTGAGAACCAAAATTGCTAAAATAAAAATCTCAATTCCTCTCACTGAATTGGTAAACAAGGATGTATATAGATCCCAGTTCCTAAAGGTGTTGAAGATAAGAGAAATTACTAACACTGTAAATTTGAATGATGATAAACCTGAAATTTTATTTGGACCAGAAGTAGATGGTAAATCCCAGGAGGGAGGTGTTCCCCAATTTTAGATAAGTCTGAATGGTCATGATAAAATCCTGCATAATGCCATGTTAGATTTCGGTGCATCTCATAATCCTATGCCAAAGGAATTCATGGAGAAACTTGGCCTTGAGATAACCAGAACCTACAAAGGTTTGTACTCATTTGACTCCAACAAGGTCAAATGTCTAGGTCTCATCAAAGATCTATGTATTACTTTAGCCCGGATACCAACTAACAGTCTAGTGATGGATATAGTAGTGGCTGACATCCCTTCTAAGTATGGAATGCTTCTATCACACTCCTAGGGGACCAAGCTACAAGGGAACCTCCAAATGGATATGACTTGTGCTACCATACTAGTGTTTGGACACCAAAGAAGACTGTATAGGGAGATTTTAATGAAATACATGGTGATCAGTCAATAGAAACCACATAACTATTGTTTGGTCCTTATATTACTATTATAGTCCCTTATTGTTGTTATTTTAACCACCTTATTATTATTGTTGTACCCCTGTAACCCCCATATTGTTATTATTGTGCCGTTACATTATTATTGTTAGGTCGGCTAAGATTACATTGTGGCCCCATGGACTCCTATATAGAGAGAGGAGGTTTTGTCATTTGCATCATCCAAGAATTTTTCATTCATGTAATGTATTGGAGGTTTCCCCCTTGAAGTGGCTTATTTATAAGGCGTTGATATCTCTTTTATTCTATTTTTGGAGTTGGTTTCACAACATTTGGTATCAGAGCTTTGGGATTCTAGGGTTTCGCTGCTCCAAACAGGCCATCGTGGCATTCTTGCTTAAATTGTTTTCTATGAAGGTTAAGAAGCTGAAATTATTAGAGTGAAAAGCCAAAAGCCTGAAGAACATCATCACAAAATTTCAGAGCTTGGTTCGCAACATTTTTGGAGATATGATCTATGAAAGTTAGGTCATTTTGCAGGCTCCTGAATTTAACCTAAACAAGTCATCGTGAAATTTTTTCTATAAAGTTTTTTATACAAAGTTTTAGAAGCTGCAATTTTTAGAGTGCGAATCTGAAATCCTGAGGAACATACTCACAAAATTTCAGATCTTGGTTCGCAGTATGTACAGAGATATGATTCGTGGAAGTGAGGGCTTTTTCAAGCTTCTGAATTTTATCTCAAAGAGGTGATCGTGGGAAACTCTTCATAGCTCTCTCTCTGAGAATCAGATTGGAGTGTTATAAAAAGTGGCCACAAGCACATAGAATTTGGTTTTATATCTATCAATTTTAGTTCCAAAGGAGGAAACAGTGACACATGGCAAGTCGTACAATTTCTCTCTACTGAACTTGTCCATAATTAGGTCATTGTGGGATATTGGGCATAAATTTGTCTTGAAAAATCCAAATCAGGTCAGGCCTATGGCATTCGAAAGAAGCTTCAGAGGAATAATTAAGGGTGGAATTTCAAATATTGAAGATCCAAAATCATAGAGATAATTCAATTTCAATATCGATCTCCTCAAAAGCAAGAAAAAGGTGTGTATTTTTTTCGAATTACATAAGTCTCGTTTGAAAAAAATTAGTTTGAATTTATTCCAAGGGCATATTGAAGAATAGATATCAGTATAGGGTTCTAAAATTCCCCGTAAAAATAATTCAAATCCCATTAATCCTTCAGAAGGCTCCACTATGACTCATGAAGACGAAGAAGCACAACATGAGATATCAAAATTACAAGAGCAAGTGCACCGAATTTCGCTATAGCAAAGAGCAACAAAAAAGGAAATAGAAGTTTTGAAGAAAGACATGGAAACTAAGATGGATGGTTTGAAGAAAGGTGTGCAAGCTAAGACGAATGGTTTGGAAGCTAAGATGGATGGCATGGAAGTGGGCATGGAAGCTAAGATGTATGATATGGAAGCTAAGATCGATGAAAAAAAGAAAGGAAACATGGAAAACATGAAGAATGATCTAAAAGTAGACATTGAAGGTTTGGAGAAGTTGATACAAGAAATGTTTCCTAATGGCAGAAATATAGTAGAGGAAACTCATGATGAGAACAAAATAAATGTTAATTATGATTTCATAAACTCTAAGGTTGGATGGAAGAACCACCATATTCCAAAGATGGATATGAGGAAGGTTGATGGTAAGGATCCCATAACATGGATACTACAAATGGAGAAATATTTTGATCTCAATAATGTGAAAAACACACAAAAGGTACGCATTGAAACTTTACATTTAGAACAAAATAAATTTGTATGGTATCGATGGCTTTTCTCCCGTAAAAAAATTGTCACTTGGTCAATTTTTACGGAGGAAATGGTAGCAGATTATGAGGATAGAAAGAGAAGCACCTTCTTTAGCTAATTGATAAATCTCAAACAAAAGGGTTTAGTGGCAGAGCACATGGAGGACTTGAAAAAATTGAATATAAAGGTAACTGATAATCCAGAGGAACACAGGATTGATATCTTCATAGGGACTTTAAAGGATAACATCCAACATGAAGTTCACGTTTGGAAACCAGATTCATTAGAGAAGGCATTCAGGTTGGCAAGAAAAATAGAATGTAAAATTATGGCGACAAGGAAGAGTACCACTCACATCTATAAACATGGAAGTGTTGCTACTCCTAGACTTCCACAAGAAACAAGGTTGACACCACAAAAATTGGAAGAAAAAAGAGCAAAAGGGATTTCCTACAATTTTGATAGAAAATACAATAAAGGTCATAAGTCTGCTGAGAAGAAATTATTTTACATAGATTGTGAAGAGGAGGAAGAAAATGAACAAGAAACTTCAAAAGAAGAGGATATACACCAGGAAGAAACCCTAGAAGAAGAAGAAATTAGTTCAACCATATCATGTAATGCATTGGAAGGAATTACAACTCCTCAAACTCTCAATATAGAAGGACATATAAAGAAGAAAAAGGTAATAGTGTTGATTGATTCAGGTAGTACCGATAATTTTATTCATTGTAAGGTAGCTAAGGAATTGAATTGTTTCCTATACCCAGCACCAGAATATCCAGTGATGGTGGAAAATGGAGGAAATATAAATTGCTCTGGAAAATGCCATAATATCAATCTATCCATGGGGGAATATATATTGAATAGTCCAATGCTTTCCATCCCAATGGGAGGTGTTTATGTTGTACTAGGAGTACAATGGTTACAATCTTTGGGGACGGTAGCTTTTAATTTTCAAGAACTTTCCATGAATTTTTTTTCGGAAGAAGAGGAAACTGAATTACAGGGTATCACGGGGAATCCATGAAATATAATAAGCTCTAATGTCATGAAAAAGCTTCCGAAGAAACAAAAACGAGGTGAAATTGCACAATTATGCTCACTAGAAGTTCCAACATCAAAATCATTTATTTCTCTAGATCTTGAAAGAGTCTTGGACAATCATTTCAAGTTGTTTGATACTCCTAAAGGAATCCAACCTTTTCATGATCATGATCATGTTATTCATTTAATTCCAGGAAGTGTTCCTCCAAACATCTGGCCTTACAGATATCCTTATGCCCAAAAGAGTGAAATTCAAAGTATGATTACAGAAATGTTAGAGGCTAGTATAATTTGACCTAGTCAAAGTTCTTTCTCTGCTCCAGTATTATTGGTGCACAAGAAGAATGGATCATGGCGCATGTGTCCAAATTATAGGGAGCTCAATAAGCTCACTATTAAAGATAAATTTCCCATTCCCGTGATTGATGAATTATTGGATGAATTACATGGAGCAATTTATTTTACTAAGTTGGATCTTCATTAAGGATATCATCAAATTAGAATGAAGACTAAAGATATTCTGAAAACAGCATTCGAACTCCTGAGGGTCATTATGAATTTTTGGTCATGCCTTTTGGCCTTACCAATGCACCTTCTACATTTCAAGGGTTGATGAATTCCATTTTCAAACCCTTCCTTAGAAAATTTGTACTAGTATTTTTTGATGATATACTAATCTACAGCAGGTCTTGGAAGGATCATGTTGAACATGTTGACAGGGTGCTCAAACTATTGCAGGAGAAACAATGATATGCAAAAAAATCCAAATGTTTCTTTGGAGTACAAGAGGTGGAATATCTGGGTCATATTGTATCTCACGAGGGTGTTAAAGTAGACCCTAACAAAATTAAAGCCATTAAGGAATGGAAAGTCCCCACAACCATAAAGCAGTTGCGAGGATTTCTCGGGTTAACCAGGTATTATCGCAAGTTTGTTAAGAATTATGGGAGAATAGCAGCACCTCTAACAACATTATTGAAGAAAGATGCATTTTCATGGACTCCTGAAGCAACTAAGGCCTTTGAACATCTTAAAGAGGCAATGCGCCTAGCACCGGTCTTAGCTACGCCAGACTTCACAAAAACCTTTATTGTGGAATGTGATGCCTCAGGAAATGGAATTGGTGCAGTTTTAATGCAGGAAGGAAGACCCATTGCTTTTGGAAGTCGTCCAATCAAAGGAAAGTATTTACAGAAACCTATTTATGAGAAGGAAATGTTAGCAATACTGCATGCACTAAAGAAATGGAGAACTTACCTAATGGGAAGACACTTCAAGGTAAAAACTGATCATGATAGTCTTGAACACTTTTTGGAACAAAGACTATCTTCAGAAGAGCAGCAAAAATGGGTCACAAAGATGTTGGGTTATGACTTTGAAATAATCTACAAAAAAGGAAAGCTTAATGTTGTTGTAGATGCACTCTCAAGAAAGAATGAAGAGGTGGAAGCATTTATTTGTGCCATTTCTATTATCCAACCAGATTGGATAACCGAAGCAAGAGATGAATGGAAGAAGGACAAAGATGTATGGACACTCATTCAAAAGTTGCAGCAAGATCCTAGTACATCTGATACATTTAGTTGGAAAAATGATTCCTTATGGTACAAATATCGACTATATATTTGCAAGGAAGAGTTCGTCAATATTAGTCAATTTTAGGGGATCTTTTCCAAAGCAGCAGCGACCATAAAAAATTGGCGCTGAAAGATAAAATTAGGGGCGAAAACGCGAAGTTGGGAAACACTTTTTGGCATGAGATAGAATTCGGGAGGATTTTTTAATTTCTCGGCCGAGAAAAAAAGTCAACTAAATTTCTCGGCTGAGAGTTTTCAAAACTCTCGTCCGAGAGATTTTAAATATTTCGTATTTTCTCGGACGAGAGTTTTGAAAACTCTCGGCCGAGAGTTGTGTCACAAAACTCTCGGCCAAGAGTTAGAAAAACTCTCGGCCGAGAGTTTTTAAAACTTTTGGGCGGGAGTTTTCCCGCGCATAAATTGGTTTAAAACTCTCGGCCGAGAGTTTTAAAAATTTCTCGGCCGAGAGTTTTTCTCGGCCGAGAGTTTCTGGTCAACAAAAAACTCAGAAAACTCTGTAGTTTTGAGAAACCTGCAACTTTGGAGGGACATAACACCTACAAAAAAAAATGTTATATGTCGGACCAAGTACCATTAGATTCGTCTCTAAATCTAGTTTTTGATGATGTGAGATTTATGGAGTTTCATTAAAAAATTCAATTTTTTATTAATTTTTTACTAAACTATGTCACTATGGAATTTCATTGTTCGAAAAATTGCACTGAATGAAAATTCAATAACTTTCAAACGAGGACACCAAAAATTTAAAAAAATCATAGTGCACTTCCTCTCCCTGTCTACTTCAAAAGGGTACTCTCATTTTTCTTATTGACGATCACATTGAAAAGAAAATCAAAGGATAATAAAATGTACTGAAACATCACTGTTTTTTTGTCTTCGTCCATTTCAAAAATAATAAAAAATAGTGATTTGATCCGAAAATTACCAAAAAATAGTCTGTGCACTAGTGCAATATATGCAGATTATGATGCTATGGTTTTTTTCCAAAAAATGAATAACCTTCCCTAAAAAAAGTAAAGGATAATAAAGTGACTATTTATGTTTGCCTGAAAATTTCAAGTATATGCAGTTAGTAAACAACAAATTTACCTCTCTATATGTCAATATTTTTTTTTTTTTTTTAAATATCGGTATGGAGGTAAGACAATTCTCTACAATTCTTGTTTTTATGTCAAAGCATAATTTGCGATAAAAATATGAGTTTAGTGGAGTTGAAGTTGAAAAACATAGAAAATTACAATTTTCAACGTCAAAAAAGGGCAAAAAGTGTTTCCCAACTTCACATTTTCACCCTTAGAAATATCAAGATGGAGAAGGGCGACAACATTCCAAAGTATCTCACGAAGTTTCTCCAATGTCGGGATGAACTGGGGAGTGTGAGAATCACTGTTGTTGATGATGATTTGGTGAGATTGTCTTTCTTGGGGCTTCTTAAGAGTTGGCATAGCTATGAAGACTTTGTCAATAGATGGGAAAAACTACCGGATTGGGAACAAGTGTGGTTAGATCTAGTGCAAGAGGAGTCCAGGTGGAACACCAGAGATGGATCTTCATCAAACAATGATGATGAAGAGGATTGTGCTTTGGATGCCAAGGCAAGGAAAGGGAAGGGGAAGAAATTCCATTTAAAATCTGATTCTAAAGGCAAGAATATGGATTTCTCCAAGGTGAAGTGTTTTCACTGTCACGAACATGGGCATCTCTCCACTAACTTCCCACAAAAGAAGAAGAACAAGAAGGTTGTTGGATATGTAGCTGGTGAGGCCCTTGCCTTGCAATTTGAACTTGATTTCTCTTTGATCGCATGAATGGTGTCAAGTGCATTGGGATTTTTGTGGTATCTTGATAGTGGTGCTTCCTTCCACATGATTTGAGATAAGGATATTTTCAGTGACTTGGAGGAGAAATATCTCCAAATGCATATAGAGATGGGTGACGAAGGATGATACAGTTCGATAAAAATTGGTACCATTACCTTTGAGAGGGATTCAGGTAAACCATTTCAACTGAAATATGTTATGCATGTTCCAGGTCTGAAGAAAAAATTGCTCTCAGTCACGATGTTGGAGGAAGGAGGCTATGACGTTGTTTTCAGCGATTGAAAAGCTTTCCTGTGACATAAAACAATGGGTCAAGCCAAGAGGATAGGGATTCGAGTTAAGAATATCTACAAGCTTGAGGTATATGGCTGCGCTTCCATGACAGACAACGCAGAAAAAGTGGTGAGTCAAGATGAGGGTGAATTATGGCACAGGCAAATGGGTCGTCTTCATCATGGAGCCTTGAAAGTCATGTAACAAATATCTACTGGACTTCCAATGGGAACACTGGATCAGTTAGATCAGTGCAAGGGTTGCACCATGGGGAAGTATGTAATTAAAGTCCACATTTCATGAAAAGGATAACCATGCTTCGGTGATCCTGGAGAGAGTTGACACAGATGTGTGTGGACCATTCTCGGTTTCTTCAACAGAGAAACACATGTATTATGTTATTTTTGTTAATGAATAATCTCGTAAATGCTGGATATTCTTCATGCAGAAGAAGGATCAAACATTCTCAAAGTTCTGTGAGTTTAAGGCATTGGTGGAGAAATAGTCGGGGAAGTAAGTGAAGGCTCTAAGGAGCGATAATGGTGGACAATACATCTCTAACTAAACCAGATGTTTATCACTTTAATATTTTTGGCTCATCTGTTTATGTGCACGTGACCAAGAATGCCAAGAAGAAGTTGGAGCTGACTGCTGAAGTTGGGATATTTTTCGGGTACAAAGAAGCACCCCATAATTATTGTGTGAATTTTCCTAACAACAAGATGATTGTTATGCGACATGATATAAAATTCGATGAGGGGAAATCCATGCAGTTATCACTTGAGAGGGAGCTAGACTTACATACGGAGGAGGAACTATTGGTTCCCAAATATGAGTCTCTATATGTGGATCAACCACATGAGGAGGTTCATGGAGTGGAGGATTCCACTCACGCAGAGCCAAACATCAGAAATAGAAGAAGGCATACCACAAAAGTTGATAGTCTGAGGTTTGATGCTACACAGAATGTAGGAGCCCCTACTTCACAGCAGAGATAAAGAAAATCTCCTGACCGATTTACTGGATACATGGATCTTATGAGAAAATGTATTATGAATAAGCCATATTCCTTTCAGGAAGCACTGTAGGAGCCCACATGGGTAGATGAAATGGTGGAGCGGTATGATTCCATTTTCAGAAATAGTTCTTGGGAAATTTTTCCAAGGCCAGTTGATAAATTAGTGGTAGGCTCTAGATGGACCTACAAGGTAAAGCAAGTTGCTAATGGGAGTGTTGAGAAATACAAGGCCAGATTTGTGGCTGAAGGCTTCTCACAAATCGAGGGGATTGATTATGAAGAAACCTTTTCACCTATTGCATGATATTCTTCCATAAGGACCATCCTTGCTCTCTCAACGTAGATGGGTTGGCACATTCATCAGATGGATGTGAAGACTATGTTTCTCAATGGGATCATTGAGGAAGAAGTGTACATTGAGCATCCTGAAGGATTTGAGATTTTCAGTAGCGATTCGCATGTGTACAGACTCAAAAGAGAGTTATATGGGCTAAAGAAAGCACCTCGTGCTTGGTACACTCAAATAGACAGCTATTTCACTGGACTTTTCTTCAGCAAAAGTGAGGCGGATGCAAACCTATACCAGATTTTGGTGGAGGGTAAGATTTTAATCATTGTTCTGTATCTTAATAATTTAATACTGACTGGTGATGAGCAGTTGGTACACTCATGCAAGGAGGACCTTGCAAAGGAGTTCAAGATGAAGGATACAGGCCTCCTTCATTATTTCATTGGATTGAAAATATGTCAGCGATTTGGTGAAATTTTTGTGTCTCAAGGCAAATATGTAAGGGAGATACTGGGTAAGTTTCATATGGAGGGCTAAAAACCCATGGATACTCCTCTTCCAGAAAACTGGAGGAAAGAGGATGCTACATCTGGAGAGGTAGTGGATGCTACTGTCTATCGACAATTAGTGGGTTCGCTATGTATTTAGTGAATACAATACTGTAAATCTGCTATGCAGTCGACCGGCTTTGTGAAGTGATGGTTAGGCCTACCAAGATATTTTGGAAGGTGGGAAAGCATGTCCTCACATAGCTCAGGTGCACATCTGAGTATTCCTTGTGGTACAGATAGACAAATGAGGTGAAGTTGCAAGGCTTCATAGATGCAGATTTGGCGGGCAGCCCAACGGACAGAAAGAGCACATGAGGGGTATCTTTAGTATTGGATCTATAGATGTTTCTTCATACAGCAGGAAACAAAGATCATTGGCACTTAGTGCAGTGGAAGTAGAATACATGGTAGCAAGTCAAGATGCATGTGAGGCTATCTGGATGAGAAAGATCCTGGTTGGTTTGTCTGTTTCTCATTTAGATCCGACAATGATTCATTGTGATAATCAGAGTTGCATTAAACTATCAATTAATATTGTGTTGCATAGTATATCTAAGAATATAGATATCTAGTATAATCATATCAGAGGTTATGTGCAGCGGCAGATGATGATGCTTCAGTACATTCCTATGGAAGATTAGGATGTAGATATTCTGACGAAGGCGCTCACCAGGAGAAAATTCGAATACCATAGAGACATGATCAGGATGAAGGATAATCCCTTTCTTGTTGAGAGGGAGTGTTGATATTCAACAAGATGATGATCCTATTGAAAATTAAGCACCTACACTAGGATGGAGCTTGAGGCTATTTTTAGGTGGACTTCTATTTTTAGAATGCATGAGAAAATTATATTTATAGATGATGTCTATTTATAGATGGTGAGAAAATTATATCTATATATGATGTTCTATTTTTATATGTATGTGCAAAGTCTATTTATAGATCACATGTCTATTTATAGATGCATGTCAACTATTATTATCCCTTAATAATAATTGGACAATAAACATTAATCTATTCTCAATGAGCATTGGAAATAGTTAGCTGGAGTGTCAACTCAGTTAGCTAAGTGAATTTCGAGTTGAGTGGTTGGTTGGTGGGACATGCAAGTGGACTTAGTTGTAACTGAGTGATTCGAAGTTGTAACAGAGTTGGATGTGTAGTTATGTGAGTTGTAAAGTAGTTTAACTTAGTTAAGTGAGTTAAATTGAGTTGTGCTAGCCATAAGTGAACATACACTAGTGAGAGATCAGTGAATTAATTATTTAATTAATTCAAAATCAGCGGTCACACATGCAACTGAATATTTACTATTCTTAACTACATACATGTCAGATCCAATGGAGACCTAGTTGAGAGATAGGTGAAAGGTTCAATTTGACTATAAGTTGTGGCATTAGTGGGTGTACTCATGCAACCACACACACATTGGATGTGCCCATTAGTATTGTGAAGTCAAGGCAAGCAGGATCTCATTCTTTCAGGGATTTACATCAACAAGGATTGCGCAGTGGAGACAGGCTGTCAAGAGGCAATAAATTGGCGCATGTATTTGCCAATTTTTGTATTACAATGTGAGACGATTGTATATTGTACTGAGAGCTCTTGGATTAGATTTTTGTATGAGATTGTTTCATGATCCATGATATATACATTATATATTATAGTCGTGTTTTTAGATTTTTTCTTTCCCGGTAAAAAAATTTGTGTTATGTGTGATTCATCTTTCTTCATGTGTTTGCAATTGGCGATTGTGTTTTAAATTTCTGCAAGAATTTTTGTAGAAGGGATTTTTTATTTAACAATGGCATATAATTGTTAGACCAGGAGAATCTAGGAAATACATAATTTTTATTAAAACTATGTGGAAACTTCTATCCACCAAACACTTTGATCAATGTACCATCCGGTAAGTCGAAAAAATAAGAAATATATGATATCACCTCTATCGCTCTTCGTGACATGCAAGGTGGGTCCTCCTAAAGTATAAGATTGTATAGAAGAATGATGAAGTGAGAAATAATTTTCTCCATAACTTATTTATGGCTACACTCTGAAAGAATATTGCAGTAGATATGCACAACAATCGCTTTCATTTTCCACATCTAGTTCATGCTAGGAAATTAATTATGTGCATAGATTAGATTCACTATGTATGAAAACCTATAGAACCTTTCTTTCTCTCCCTTGGGTAGATCTCGAGCATGTACTACATGGGCTATTAGCTGATGAGCCAAAATATATGACTATTTGAATGGGAAGAAAAAAAATTTGATCAGGAGAGTCGTTGCAATGGTGACCATTGGTGCATTAATGAAGAAACCGATGCCACACTTGTGAAAGGAAAACCATAACTTGAAAAAACACTTATATAGGATAAAAAAAGTTAAAACACCAAAATACCTGCAAATAAACAAGCAAAATAGGACACACAAAACCCATATGGAAAAAAAGTGATAGAAAAAGTGACAAATGAGATAATGTGAAACTCGCCCTAAAAAGTGATGATGATTGCACCGAAGGTTCCTTGATATCCTATGGAATGCTAGATATCAAAGAATGACTATGAAAATGAGCTCTATGGGTGTCGATTAAATAGATTTTAGAAAATTAGGGTCTATGACGCGCATGCCAAAAATCAAGGAAAAAGTGACACATTGTGGAAGATTCAAAAAATAGAAAGTTTTCTTCCTTTGGGTTACAAAAATGGATCCGTATATTTTAGGGATAATTTTTCTTTTTTATCTTTTCTTCTTCTTTCAGGAAAAAAATTCCATGCACATCACTGGGAAATATTGTGCAATTTTCAGAACTGGGAAACTTCTCATCTAAGCGCACTATGTAGTTTCTAAGCTGAGTGAGGGATTTCACAATTTCTGGGCTCAATGCTAGGTTTCCTGTCATGATTGGATAGCTCAAGGCTGAATTTGTATCAGGAATACACAATTCCATTCATCAAGAATAATTTCCCTCATGGATTTTGTAGTTTTGGAGGAGAGCCCTGAACTCCTGTTCAAGACTATGAAGGAGGCTATCTTGTCACTTAAATAAATTATCTAAGTGAAAATAAATTAAACACAAGCATATATAAATGATAAACATCAATAAAACCATGAATAGTTGATACCATTGCAATATAAGCTCTTCTACAAATAAGGTTAGGCTCCAAACTCTAAGGAAAGGAAACATTTTAAAGGGTGGATGTAGCTGCTACAACACTAGCGACACACTGGTAGAACTCCAACTCTTTGAATCAATCTTGTCTCAAGAAAAAACGATCTCACCCTTCCCAAATAATTGTTCAATTCATTGATTACCATAATTTCCTTATTTAGTCTTATTTAAAGACATAGTCCCATCCATCCTTTTCATCAGCGGCACACTAACCAAGCCAAGTCAAACTAAATTGTTTCAATTAGGTATGAGGAGTATATAAGTGAACAAGTAAAAGAAATTTTCAAAGTCTTATTTTTATCTCTAGTGTTTCTCCATTTCCAGTAGGAATGGAAAATACTCTGACAAAGTCAGTTGAGGAACACAAACATTTATCCACTGCCTAGGAGCCTGGACAATACCCTGGTGGAGTTCCTTGATTCACCTATCTACGCAAGAAAGCTCTCTTATTTCTCTATTCATTTGATATATATATATATATATATATATATATATATATATATATATATATATATATATATATATATATATAATATATATATATATATATATATATATATATATATATATATATATATTTTAATTTAATTTAATTTCTTATTTTTATTTTCTGTTCAAAGCACTCTACAGAGGCACTTACTTATTTCATGGGGAGAAATAGGGATCCTAAATTATTGAGAGAAGAAGAGATTTTCCCTTTAGAGAAGGATAATTATGTACACCTCTGACATACTTGTTAATGTTTTCCTCTTGTTCTTACTCTACCAGACTAGGTTGAAAAGGATTAACCAAAGAGATAAATTGATTAGAGTAGGTGGTACCAATCAAAATCAAAACATCGTTATTTCAATATGATTTTTTCTGATAAGGAACATATTTTCCTTCAGAGAATCATCAGCTTAAAAGAATGCAAGATTCGCACAAAGCAAGGGAATAAAGACGAACCAAATGTTGATAGTAGTACAATTTCCTCTTGGATTACACCATGCTTTCTTCAGAAGACAAACACGGTCTCATACAGAAACTAACCTATAGATCAAAACAAAGAAAATGAAAGAAGCATAATGAAAAAAAAAACGAATGTAAAGAAAATCAAAGAAAAGAAAAACATTACTCCTACTAACCTGAGCAGAGCATAGGCCAAACTCACGTCAAGTGATACTTCCAATGAAGCCACTAGTGCATTGGTTGGCCTATGTGGGGTGAGGAAATGAAATTCAATATATGTATAAAATCATAACAATATATAACATAGATAATACAATGCAAACTATAACATTCGAATTTTGAATGAACATGTGGAAAAGTAAATACAAAAAGAACAACGAAGACACTCTGTTGTTGTATCGTAGTGTTCAGGAACATGACGGGTTGAAGACTTGCAAACACAAATTTTTGTACAAAAAAGAAGCGCGAACATAAAGAAAGAAAATAGATTTAATTTTCCACAGTTCTCACTATTTATGGTGCCTCCAATGACTGAGCGATAGGATCATCTAACACAGATGGAGGATGAAAAAATTGTAAAAATGATTGATATTCAATATGTGTAATAGAGTGATGAGGAGCCTTAAAAAACTCAACACTCTTCTGATTAGAAGTGGAACTAACCACAAGAATATGAGAACCTAACATAACCATCAACTCAAGCTGAAGTGCCTCGACAACTTGAGGAAATTTCAACTCATCGGAAGGTAGATCATCAAATATCGGTGGCTTCGTGAAATCAACAACAGGAATATCAGAATCATGACAAACTGAGTCAATGAAAATGTCACGACAACGATGAGAAGTAATTTCAAGATTACCAATGAAGGAATCCTCATGATTTGATGACTCGTACAGAGGGGAAGAGGAGAAACGAGAAATTTCACTCTCTATGTTTTCAAACAGATAAGATGAGAGATTGGGAAGATAATGAATAGAAGTTTCATCCTCACCGCATCTGGATGAAAATGTGACATCCCATGTGTTCTATGAATGATAGGAAGTATTAACATGATAAAAAACTAAATTATCACAATATTTAACTTGAATGACATAATCATGGAAAATCTGATGATTATGTGGGAGAGTTGCGGACATAAGGAAGTGACATTCCATCGTAGATTATTGTTCAACATTGGACTCCCACACCATTAGAAGAATTTTTGTGTCTAAAATGGGCCTCCTAAGGAAATTATAAAATAATAGTAGATATAATAAAATAATATCAAATTACATCATCAAATTTTAGATGGAAAAAAGAAAAAAATATTTTTTCAACTCATATTTTCAACTTATCTTGTTATGGGTTTACTCAAATTTAGAGCAGGAACACTTGTTGGATGTATAATTTTATTCCTCATCCAAGGAGTACCCATGTTTCATACTTTTGATGGACCCTTCTACACTAAAAATGAGAAATACATGAAAAATGTGATTGCAAACACATTTTTCCATGTATTTCTCATTTCTCGTGTAGTAGGGTCCATCAAAAGTATGCAACATGGGTACTCCTTTGATGAGGAATTAAATTTTGCATCAAATGAGTTCTCCCACTCGAAATTTGAGTAAAATCTTAGGAAGTGAAGTTTAAAATACAAGTTGAAAAAGTAGTTTTATTATTTTATTATTTTTTAAATTTTCTACCTTTTAACCCCAAAATGGTGAATCATCCCCCATGGTTGACATCATCATCTTGAAACCTATTTGTTCTTAGAAATTTTATTTTGGTTGTACATTTTTCTTAAGAGGCCCATTTGAGACCTCAAAGGTTCTCTGATGATACTCATCTTAAATGATATCGTAAGTTGGTTTCTCAACACCAAATCCATCCAACCGTTGATAATCATGAACATCAAGAAAAATATGTGAAATAGGTGAATACAAAAACTCAAAATTCAGAGGATTAGAGGGACCAAATTATGAAGGACTAGGATATAACACTCCATCACAACCATTCGACTCATATTCCAAAACTACACTGAAATTCTCAGCATGTGGGGTAGGAAAAGACGGTGGTATATTGATGGATGAGTTCTCAATATCTCCCACCTCAAGCTACAAAACTGGAGCTATTTGATGAGAAGCGTACGAAGGGTCACTTGGAACAACAACCTTGTTTATCACAAAATTGGGAGCTATAAGATAGAGGTAAACCAGGAGTGGTTCAAAATATTCCAACTTGTGTAGATTTTCTATAATGTGAACAAGATACTAAAATATTCCAGAAAACAAATCCCAATGAACTTCATCTTTTGGAAATTTAAAAAAGAAATGCATATAATGATTGTGAAAATGATTTAGTGATTCATCAGGTGATTTGTGCAATTCTGAAATTTCCTTGCACATATTTTTATAATCATGCTTGTCAAAATCACAAAATAGTTCTGTGAAAGAATGTTCGAAAGAGTGAATGTAGGAATCGGTCAATGTGTTACACCATTGCATTACATGCCCTTCAAACGTGAGAATGAACAACCAAGAACCAACATCCTCAGCGAGGATGTTTCGTTTTGTGAAAAAATGAAGAAAATGTTCATTATGCCCAAATATTGTTGTTTCACCCTCGCCATTAAATTTAAGAGGTGATGAGTCATCAATGACATTCACCAACATTTGTGATTTTTAATCTCTAGGAAAACGTGTCGAGAGTTTGATTATGGAAGAATTCATTAAATGAGTGTGGAAATTGAAAACAAAATTCAAGCGATAAAATTATCATTTGACCTCCCTCTTGTGCAAGAAATGTTGATGGTGCTAGACCCACCAAAATTCATGTAATCTCCACGATCTGAAGCCCTAACAAGACCTCACACCGTTTGGAGTATGAGTCCCAAGAGTGGGGTGTTAATGATCTCGCTTGGTTTTCAAAACACAGAGAGTGGTGCCAAGTTTCTTTGCTGAGAAAAAGTGTGTGACCTTTTGGAAAGTCAACTGCAACATATGATGGTTCCAACACATGAAGGGAAAAGGAAGTGTGTCCCTTGGAAGCCTATAATATTATGCAACATAGAAGGAAAAGACGAGTGAAAAAGACATCACATGAACTAACAACCAGAATACTCCACAAGTTAAGGTGATGTATTAACACAAAAACACACATCCAACAAGATATATACAAATGCAAAAAAAATAGTTCATAATCATATGCATAAGCTAAATAAAATACATCATGAATAAAACAAGAGTAGTCCTACTATATTCACAATATATGCATGAAATTGTGTCGTCTTTGAGTTTTATTAAAAGTGATATTTCAAATCATACATAAAAAAATTTGACAAGCCACTTGACCCAATAGCAAAACTTGAAGTCTAAAACACCTTCTCCTACAAAAAATATACACCCTCTATGCTACAGAGAAGGCAAGGCTCACATAAAATTCCCATGCTCTTCCTAAGCCAAAGCCTAACAAAAATATTGGATCCCAAAAGAACCTTACAAGAGTTACAAGAATATATTTATAACAAAGTGGGGTGACTCTTGGCATTCCTAATTTATGACTCTTGGAATCCCCTCATGACTCTTCAAATTGTTACAAAATAACTCACTACATTCCATATGACTCTTCACATTCCAACAAGGAAAATTGGACTTTAAATTATACAACAATTACAAATAATATTACATTTTCCACTTGTACCCATATATGACAAAATAACGTAGAGAAAACTTGATACCATAACAAGATAAAAAAATATGATGTTGTAGTTGGGGTGAACTGAAGCCAGGAAGCTTTGATTTGATGCTCGTCGGTCACATATTGGTTACAATATTTCTAGTGTTCGATGGTATCCCTAAACTACGAGATAATATTAGGCTGGAACATAAATATTTCCTCCATGGAATTCGGGTACAATGTCTTGGAACCGGTCTGAAGCTATTGCTCAACCAAGAGCAACATCATTTTGATCTGAATAGGATCACCAATGTAGGTCTTCATGTTATGTCTATTCATCTCTATGTCTTCCTGAATCGCAATCTGCTTCAGCTTCTCCAAGTAGTAATCGACCTCCTGTCGGACTTTCCATTTGCGTTTAGTATCAGTGATTGTACCAAATTATGGGATCCTATGGGTTCGCACCACGGAATCCAAAATATTATACACCCATACCTATGAGACCTAAATTTTTTCATTGAATGAGGCAAATTACTTGTTATTCTAGATTACCATCCGAACACTTGATTTCTCTAGGTCCACTTATGGCTTCATCTTCTTCACAAGTGTAAGTGGTGCCCCCTTGTATCACATTGTCCTTTCATGCATGACGGTGATGGAACCTTGCACATTATTAGGGATCTTGAAAAACTATCTGCTCTGGCATTGCAAGTCATGTAAGCGGACAAATACTTTATGTATGGTCACCAACTCCTCATAGGGGTCCTGCATAGTGTCTCCAAGAGTGGATAGTTAAACAAGTATCGTTCTTATCTTCTCTTCCAAGTAGACCTATGCAGGCTGTGTATTCTGCACTATTGTGCAGAGTTTTTTATTCTCTTGCCGGACAACCTGTAGATTTTCTGCCAATTTTTTATTCTCGGCCAGCAAATACTGAGTGTTAGATCTCATGGCACCTACGAAGTCAAAGTTGGTGTCGGTAATAGCATTTGGATTCTTGCTAGTGTCTGCCACTTGGCATTAGGGGAATTTTGAGGTCTAAAATGGGCCTCCTAAGGAAAAATGTATAATCAAAATTCACTTTATGATAACCAATCACATTTTAGGGGGATGACATCATCCCTAATGGTTGAGGTGGAATTTCTTGAGTTAAAAGTACTTACTTGTCACATTCTCAATGGTGGATAAAAACTCATGGTTAACCATGGTAGTGCTCTAAGTACATTTAAAGTCAAAGTAAAGTACTCATAATAAATGTCATTTCACACTTTTTGAATAAAAATAAATTATTGTCATTTCATATTTTTTGAAAAAAACAATGGATATCCCTATACATTTACTATATTATATTATATTATATTATTTTTATATAGTATATTAATTATATGTTATTATACAATTTAAATAATGTAATTTTTAATTAATAACATATAATATAATTAAGAATTTATAAATTTATATTTATATTTTATTTTATTTCATTTAAGTACAAAGGACAAATGCATTAGTTGTTCAATGATAATGAATTTTTATTGAAAAGCTCATTCTTATTTATAATCACATCTATACATTTTTTTTTATTAATTTTATTTTCGTACAACTTTTGAATTGAATTTAACTATGGTTACATGGATTGTGGTGCAAAAAGTGAATTGAAAATTCATAAATATTATTTTATTGGTTTAGCTATTATTTTATTATTTCCTTAGGAGACCCATTTTAGACCTCAACATTCCCCTAATGTAGAGTCCTGAAATTTACAGTATCACAAGGTGACTGAATATTTCTTCCTTGCAGTTTCCATATATATATATATATATATATATATATATAGGTAGTAGGTATATATGTATATATATTTCCAAAGATTAGAAAAAAGAAATTTAAAAAAAAAAGAGAGAAGAAGAAAAAGAGGGTGTAAAAAAGGGAAAAGAAGACCCCAAAAAATATGAATAGTTCTGTAAGTGTTGCAAATCAAAATTCCAGTACTCTTTAGAAAAGGTTTGTTCAATCATACAGTTTAAGCATGATTGTACAATTTTGAAATTTTTTTTATAGGTTAGAAAATGAATATTTTCCAAACTGTTTAATCTTGGCATATTAGTAGACTAGGTGGAAATGAAATTGGTTCAACAGCTTAATCTAAACCAATAGGAGAAATAAGGGGTAGGGGTTAGGTTAAAAGTTCAAAAGAAAATTTTTCAGGGTCTGCAAGTCTAAATGCACCCTACCAAAGAAGAAAAAAGCTATATTTATAGTGTGGGTATGCATAAAGGATAAGGAGGAAGAAGGAAAGGAAAATGTAAAGTTTATTCTACAATGTACACCCTAAAAATTGCATTCTTGTTTCCTATGGTCAAAGAAGAAAATCGAAAGAAAAGAGTGTTTATGCTCTAAATATTGGAGCAGGGTTATGTTCCAAATTTTAGGATTAAAACTGTATTCAAAATTATTAAGGCATACTCTATGCCTTAGCTTTTATCCTAAGTCCTAAAGATATTAATTCCCTTTATTCCTAAAAATCCCTAAGGCACTCATTTCCATTTTATCCTAAGTCCTATACTAGTCCCGACACCTCCATGTCAGCTCTGCCCCCTCCCCATATTAGACGGTTCATATATATATATATATATATATATATATATTTACATGGAAAAAAATATTTATTTCATAATGGAAATAACAGACCGACCCCTAAAATGGGGTTTTTACATATGCTCCTCAAGTTGATGGACTCTTTTAAAAGAGTTTTTTCATAATGAAAATGCAAAAAAAACTATTTTTGAGTTGTTGTTCTAAAAGTAAAAACAAAACAAATAAAATAGAAAATTCTCTATCACAGAGGTGATGATACTGCTGCTCCTGCGATCCTTCTCCCTTTATATCTGTATAACTAATCATCTTATTCTGGAAATAAACGTGCTGGGTAGATGAACCAGTGATAAAATAGAAATCCTATTTGATCTCTGTAAGAATTTTAAAAAGGGAGTGTCTCTTCATGATGCAGGGGCATCTGGGCGGTTCAAATTCTAGTTCGAATTTGAAGCTGGGTATGCGAATGGTCACACAAAAGTGGGGCAAAATTTGTAAAACATAATTAAAATTTTGTAACTGATGTTCTTCCAGAAGCTTAAGGGATTCGTTTGAGAAAGTTTGACCGATTCACGATCTTTGGAAATTTATATATAAGTGAAAATTTGTGTGTGCGTGAGAGACAGAGAGGACGGACTGAATGTAGTCGTATGCGACTTGTTACTAAGGCTGAAACGCCTTAGATCTGTTCAAACGATATTATGTATATAATAGTGAAACTGTTGTATGAATTTTTTGTGCGTGTAATATGGTTTATTGTTGGTTTAGTTTCTGATTTTAAACACACCTTACGAGTTGTTGATCGACCATTGACCACTGTAAGGGTCGATGGCGATCAAGTAAATTGTCATGTTATGTCGTGAATCCCACAGATTATGGCGGATTTATTGAGTTTGATATCTTTGTGTATACATTTAGTGTGAATCAAAATTATGAAATGACTGCATGAAGAGGATTTGATTCTCTTTAATTTCTTGAGTTATTATATTGCAGAGGGATTTGAATCATTGATCTCTGCGTGAAGAACAAATTTGTTCCTTGAAGGTTCATTTGATTCATACGGTTTCCATAAAACTATGTATAAAGAGGTTCTGGGTTTTTTGGAATCCATTTACTATTAAAATAACCCTGTATTAAGAATTACTGAGTGGAATCCATATTTGGTTCAGGTTGTGATTATGTTTAAGTGCTTTCGGTGATTTTCTAATGAGAAACCTTTGGGGTTATAACTTGGAAAAGGCCACATGTATTGTTCGAGCTACAGGACTCGAGTGTTTTGTTCAGGGCCCGATACTTATATGGATATATACGCAGACTTTAGAAGCGCAGCATAATGAATTTGGCCAATAACCCATAGGCCCAGGATCGAGTTCAAAGATTTGGGAAATGAATTAGCAGTTTTGACATGGAAAAGGAGCTTGTAGGGTGAACCTGATTATAGTGGGTTTGACTCTACATCAAGTGGTATTAGAGCGGGAAAATGATTTCCTGCGGAGAAGGAGTTTGCATATAGAGGAAGAGAGGTACACTTTTGTGAAGTTTTGTTAAGCTTGTGATTTTTATGTTTTGTGAAGGTAGCAGCAGAGGAAGGTGAGAAGATTGCAGTAGCCTAGAGTAGCAGTTCTCAGATGGTTCAGATGGTTCCATAGGAGTGAACCAGAGAGATTCCAAAAGCCGAAACTCAAGAGAGAAGCTTGGTGAGGTATCTAGTAGCAAGGAGGACTTGCTATTGCAGAGGTTTTGTTGCAGCTCACAGAGGAAAATTCCATAGAGGATGTGGGTGAGAATTGTTCAAGATGTTGCTACAGGAACATCACAAGAGCAGTTCCACATTACTGTTGGTAGAATTGATGACAGACGTAGAAGAAATATGACCAGGAGGTCATAAATTTTTGCACCTTGGGAGTCTGATGCAGCGGCATCTGAGCGGTTAAAATTCTAGTCCGAATTTGAAGCTAGGTATGCGAACAGTCACACAAAAGTTGGGAAAAATTTGTTAAAACATAATTAAAATTATGTAACTGATGTTCCGCGAGAAGGTTAAGGGGTTTGTTTGAGGAAGTTGAACCGATTCATGATCTTTAGAAATTTCTATATAAGTGAAAATCTGCATGTGTGTGAGGGATAGAGAGGACA